>VUQP01037196.1:0-18641 GCA_015108555.1 Coptodon rendalli | reverse complement strand
GGCTTTATATTTGTGGAGCTCGCTCTCTGGTTGCTTCCAGACGTTTCACCCGCAACCACGTCAGGTGTGCGTTAACGGGCCGGTACAGCTTCCTATCTGGAGCTTCAAAATAAAACTCAGTTAAGTCACATTAAACTTCGTTTTGTTTTACTTTGAAATCTTCTTCCGGTGTTTCTAATATTAGTTTAGATCACTTGACAGATGTTTCTGGAAACGTCGACCAATGAGATACGCGAGCGCCGCTTTTTCAAAATATAATACATTTTCTGTTGGAGAATTTTCTGGAGAACTGAAGCAAACACTGAACAGAAACGTCTCGATTTAGATTGTGAGACACATTCATTTTGTTTTTATTAGTAATTATCGACTCCAGCATTCAGCTGACATAAAAATAAAGATTAAAGAAACAAACCTTTATTTAGAAATCTTTGCTTTCAGACACTGAACCTCTATGTTCTGGTTTTATTTTCCCTTTTTCACATAAGAGTGACAATTGCTCAGTACTCAGCTCTAAAATTGCGATCAATAATTTGAGTAATTTGCTATAGATGCATGAGACCCTGGAATAACACTAGATAACAGAAAAACGTCCCATATTATAATAATAAATATTTAATGAATATCCCCCTGTTCAGTCACTGCAAAGGCAGAGAAGTCTCGTGGCAGAGTGTGCAGGGAAAGAGTAACGGTGTCAGAAACCTGAAAGACATTAAAAGCTTGGTAAAGTTCTGCACTGACAGGTGAAGAATGACTGAATCCAGTGTGTGCAGATGTCTCATTTAATAGTAATAGTAATGGTGAGAATATTAACAATAGTGATTTATTAATCACAAAGAGTAATGGCATAGAAGTCAAAGTTTGTATCCGAGTCGTTCTTTCGGCTTCACGGAGATTCCAGAGAGTTCTGATGAAGCTGCTTCAAGCGGTCCGACTTGAGTTTCACAATAAGACGAGTGGCTGTTCAAACGCAGTTACTGAAGCTCATTTTGAGCCGGATGTGTTTTATTTTGAAGCTCCAGATAGGAAGCTGTACCGGCCCGTTAACGCACACCTGACGTGGTTGCGGGTGAAACGTCTGGAAGCAACCAGAGAGCGAGCTCCACAAATATAAAGCCGCTGGTGTGAGAGCAGAGAGAGCAACACAAAGAGATCAGAGAGCAGCAGAAGATCCAGAGGAGAAGAAGAAGAAGAAGATCACTCCTCTTCACAGCACAGAGCAGCGACACACAACTGTAAGTACAACCTTCAATTCTGAGGCGCTTTACTCTGAAATGTGCAACACAAAGCACATCAATTTTATTTTGAAGGAACATGTTTGGAGGAGCTTTTAAAAACAGTTTTCATGCACATGAGAAGAAAAATTCAAGTTAAACTGAAAAACAGTGAATAAAATGAATGATGTTCAACATGAATGAAAGAACAAAGTGCTGATGTAACTGCAGTTTATCTGATTCTCAGGCTCCATAATCACACATTATCATTATTATTATTATTATTATGTTCCTCTCTGATGTTTTCTCCTCCTCTTTAGGAGACTAAGTCAAAGCTATCAAGATGTCTGCAGCTAAAGGCGTAGCGATCGGCATCGACCTGGGCACCACCTACTCCTGTGTGGGGGTTTTCCAGCACGGGAAAGTAGAAATCATTGCCAACGACCAGGGCAACAGGACCACCCCCAGCTATGTGGCCTTCACGGACACCGAGAGGCTCATCGGGGACGCAGCCAAGAACCAGGTGGCTCTGAACCCCAGCAACACTGTGTTTGATGCCAAGAGGCTGATTGGAAGAAAGTTTGATGAAGCTGTGGTGCAGGCGGACATGAAGCACTGGCCCTTCAAGGTGATTTCAGACGGAGGGAAGCCCAAAATCCGAGTGGAGTACAAAGGGGAGGACAAGGCCTTCTACCCCGAGGAGATCTCCTCCATGGTGCTGGTGAAGATGAAGGAGATCGCAGAGGCCTACCTGGGCCAAAAGGTGTCCAACGCTGTCATCACGGTCCCGGCGTACTTCAACGACTCCCAGCGACAGGCCACTAAAGACGCGGGCGTCATCGCGGGCCTCAACGTCCTGAGGATCATCAACGAGCCCACGGCGGCCGCCATTGCCTACGGTCTGGACAAAGGCAAGTCAGGAGAGAGGAACGTCCTGATCTTTGACCTGGGTGGGGGCACCTTCGACGTGTCCATCCTGACCATCGAAGACGGCATCTTTGAGGTGAAGTCCACGGCCGGAGACACCCACCTGGGCGGAGAGGACTTTGACAACCGCATGGTGAACCACTTTGTGGAGGAGTTCAAGAGGAAGCACAAGAAGGACATCAGCCAGAACAAGAGAGCCTTGAGGAGGCTGCGCACAGCTTGTGAGAGGGCCAAGAGGACCCTGTCCTCCAGCTCCCAGGCCAGCATCGAGATCGACTCTCTGTTTGAGGGCGTCGACTTCTACACCTCCATCACCAGGGCTCGCTTTGAGGAGCTGTGCTCCGACCTGTTCAGGGGAACCTTGGAGCCGGTGGAGAAGTCCCTGAGGGACGCCAAACTGGACAAGGGACAGATCCACGACGTCGTCCTGGTGGGAGGCTCCACCCGAATCCCCAAAATCCAGAAGCTGCTGCAGGACTTCTTCAACGGCCGGGAGCTGAACAAGAGCATCAACCCGGACGAGGCCGTGGCTTACGGCGCCGCCGTCCAGGCCGCCATCCTCTCGGGCGACACCTCGGGCAACGTTCAGGACCTGCTGCTGCTGGACGTGGCGCCTCTGTCCCTGGGTATCGAGACGGCCGGAGGGGTCATGACGGCCCTGATCAAACGCAACACCACCATCCCCACCAAGCAGACCCAGACCTTCACCACCTACTCCGACAACCAGCCCGGCGTCCTGATCCAGGTCTACGAAGGAGAGAGAGCCATGACCAAGGACAACAACCTGCTGGGCAAGTTTGAGCTGACGGGGATCCCGCCCGCCCCGCGAGGCGTCCCGCAGATCGAGGTCACCTTCGACGTCGACGCCAACGGCATTTTGAACGTGTCTGCGGTGGACAAGAGCACCGGCAAAGAGAACAAGATCACCATCACCAACGATAAGGGCCGACTGAGCAAAGAAGAGATCGAGAGGATGGTGCAGGACGCAGAGAAATACAAAGCAGAGGACGACCTTCAGAGGGACAAAATCGCCGCCAAGAACTCCCTGGAGTCCTACGCCTTCAACATGAAGAGCAGCGTGCAGGACGACAACCTGAAGGGCAAAATCAGCGAAGAGGACAAGAAGAAGGTGGTGGAGAAATGTGACGAGGCCATCGCCTGGCTGGAGAACAACCAGCTGGCTGATAAAGAGGAGTACCAACACAAGCAGAAAGAGCTGGAGAAAGTGTGCAACCCCATCATCAGCAAGCTGTATCAGGGAGGGATGCCCACTGGTGCTACCTGTGGACAGCAGGCACGAGCCGGCTCCCAGGGGCCCACTATTGAGGAGGTGGACTAAAGAGGCCCTGAAGATGCACTCTGAGCTCACTGGGACTGTTGCACACTCACATCGGACTCTTTGACTGTTTGAAAAGTAACTGTTCATGTTCACATATTTCCCATGTAAATATATTCCTGATGTTTGCACAATAATCACTACTCTTTTTTTTTTTTACATTTTCTGGGATAATTTCTATAAATGTAAATATTTTAAAAAAAATATTTCTTCACTGAGTTTCTAATAAAAAGTAAACTTAAAATATTAAGCTGTTTTTATGCTTTCAACAAAGCTGAAACTTTTCTACTCTACTTGAGCACTCACAGGGCTTTACAAGTATCTTAACATAGACATATATTCAGGAGAAGACAATAAGGAAATACATTCTCTTTGAACTTGGCTCTTATACTATTACATACGAAAGTATGTATTTTTACAAGATTTTTACATTTACATTTTTACAAGATAACCACAAAAAGCTTTAGGTCAGATGTCACTCATGGAGACTTTCTGGAACATTGATCAAACAATATAATACATCAGTACAAGCATCAATACTACTCATACTGATTACCAGTAATAAACTTCATGCAACATAAATCCAGTCAGAAGATGACGGGCTGTTGAGTTTTTCCCTCTAACATCATAAATGGATATTGTGTCCAGAACCTTGACCAACTCTTTGTATGACATTTAATAAATAATCAGAAACAGACACAAACGGATACAGAGAGACTTTTTATTAGTATTTTATTTTTTGTTTTGTTTTTGGATGTCTGATGATCCTCAGTTTGATCATTATTTATGATATATGCTGTTAACAAATGTTTATAAGTCTTCAATGTAAAATAAATAAATAACATAAAATACTGATTTAAATGTGTTCATGTTATTTTACTTGTTCTTTGCACTGGAAAAAAAATCATGTTTTGATTTGTCAATATATACATTATATATATATATATATATATATATATATATCTATGGCATATACATGCCAAAACAATAAAGTGAGAGTGAAATATAATATAACTGTCATTTTGGTTTGATTATCACTTCATTTTAAATATTAGACTTTACGGCAATAAAACCAAGTATATTAACAAAATTAATTCAACTTGTCACTTGAAGCAATAAAGACATATTTTCTGCTCTTCTTTCATTTGATTATCTCTCCTTTAGTTGTTTCTCTTTAAAAGATGCCTGAAACAAATTATTCTCAGGTCTTAGACGTGAAGATTTGCTGCTTTCCTGTAAATTATTGACTAGTTATCGCTTAGTGTTCATAAGACCCTGACTTTACTTGATTAAAAACAGCAGGAAAAAGATTTCCTTCCCTTATATTGTGGATTCCACACAGAATAGGTAGAGGAGGTGCTCTTCTTGTATTTTATTTCCTTTAACATCCTGTAAATGTATATTTATTTGCCAAAAGCTTGATTCTGTCTATCTGCACGTAGCGTTTTCAGTGACGCTACGTGCAGATAAACAGAATCAACCTTTTGGGATTTCCTTACCTGAATGACTGAGCATGCATCAAGACGTTGATTTATTTATTTTTTTACGTTTATTTATACGTTGTTTTTTTTATCAGCTGTTTGATGAAAATCTAGTGGCTGTATGGTGAGTTAAAGGTACTGTTTTTGTCATGTTAAATTTGGAAATATTCAGAAAATCAAAAGCATATTGTGGGGTAATCTCAGAGGCAATATGTCAGTAATTACAGTGGAATTGATTCAGGTCTTTCAGAAATATGGGAAAAATATAGTTATAGATATTACTCTTATAGTAATATCACTTCTACAGTAACAGTAAATGGCAAATCTTCCTCTTACTAGTAGAGCAGTTTTTTTATTAAAAGAAATACACAAAATAAATTCAATAGACTGACTTTTTTCCATAACGTTTTATCGATGTCTTAAATTATTTAGTTTGTATTTCGTGTATTTTCTGTTTTAATTTCGCTTTTTCATTTTTTCTAATTCCGATTTAGAACGATTCACGTTTATTGTTGTTGTTGTTGTTGAAAATAATCCTCATTATTGAGTCCAGCTGTTTCGCTGTCATATAAAGGCTGCACTCGTAGACCTACCAACGATCGCGAGATTTCGGCCACTGCGAGAAGAACGGGTCCAGGCAAGGCATAGCAATATTCATATTTAGCAGCAGGAGCAGCAGCAGCAGCAGCAGCAACAATAATAACAAGCAGCTTTGGAGCTGTTTGTCCCGTTATGTAGGCAGGAGGAGAGATGAAACGCACGGTGCCAGCTTCAGCCAAAGACACGGATGGAGACACGGGACTGTGATCTGCAGGTACACGAGACGCCGCGCGCTGTGCTCAGGAAACACTGATAGCTAGGTTTATTAATAGCTAGCTAGCTGGCTAACGGTTAGCTTAGCTCGCGGAATGTTTGGCTACAACTGCTGTGGGATGATTCAGTGTGTGGTCATCCTTTCTCTGACCACTTAAACCAGCAACAGCTGACTGAACACAGGCGCGACTGAGGGGCAGGTGCGTGGGCACGTCGAGTCTGTGGGGCTAACGTTAGCCAGCTAACGTTGCACGTCTTTAAAGAAGCTGAATGAGCACACTGCTAGTTCATGTTAGCATGCTAACGAGCCACCTAACGCTGCTGTGAGACGCTCTGTTATCAGTAATCTGTAATCAATAATCAGGTGCTGGGGGAAGTGTTCGTGTCTTTTGTCATTAAGGTGAAAGGTAACAGCGGTCAAAATAAAATGATATTGAAAAAAAAAAAGGTTTTAATGATGTTTTTAGGAATAAAATGATCACTAAATTAGTTTTCGAGAACCCTGTGAGCAAACAATCTTTAATATACAAAAACTGGAACGTTTGGTCTCAGGACAGGAGTGTGCAAAAGTCTTAAATCATCTTATGTCTTTATATATTGTAGGAAAATGGGAAATGAATGTATGATGCATTAAAGCATGTGCCAAGCATACATGGAAATGTAGTTAATAAGCCAAAAATGGGAGTGTAATTCTAGTGGGATTGAAAGTGAGTGTTTGCTGTGAGCGCCTTTATTCTTCAGCGTAGCCAGAACTCCCCGAGGAAGCTTTTGGCAGTTTCTGGGAGGATCTTCAGGAATCGTTCTTCAGGCTTCTTGAAGGACATTCAAAGCTCTTTTGGATGTTTCTGCCTCTTTGTTCTGTTCTGTGTCAGGATGATCCCAGACTGCTTCAGTAATGTTGATCCATGACTGATAATACTCTACTATTGCTCTCTTCAGGCAGTGTTTGGCATCTTTGTCAGGCTGAAAATCATTTTTCCCGATGGTTTTGCACAGTTGATCAAACTCTGATGGTGCTTTTCAAAGATCTCAAACACCACTGACTAAAATGCAGCTCAAATAATGAGAGCCTCCACCGTGTTTTATATGTAATGTGGCATAGCTCAGCCTTAACTTTCCCTTAAGAACTGATTCTGGACAGCCAGCCCTCTACTGAGACTGTTTCTGGTGAGGCTGCAGTGAACGTTAGACGGTCAGCTGAAGGTCCAGATGCAAAAACACCATCTTGTCTTTCAAATCGTGATATCTTCTGTACTTTAGATTCAGCTAATGAAATAAGAACAAATGTATTTTTGTGACAGGCAGCTGGTGACAAAGAGCCTAAAGATCAAACTTTTTTCCTATTATGTGTGGACACAACACTGGTTCATCCCTTGAGTCAGGAGTCTTTTTATCTTTGAGTGATTCGTAGGTCAAAGTTCAGAGTCTTAACAAAATCTCAGGTACAAGGACTGGACTGGAAATGAGTGAAAAAGCAGCCAATGTCCAAATACAAACTTTGAAAGACCTTCAGAAATCTGGAGGCTCCCAGTAAGCAAAATTTAAAGAAATGAGTGGCTGAAAACTTTATACCTGTACCTGTTGACACTGAATGCTTAAATGCCCTCACTAATAAACTTCAGAAACTGAATTGAAGATTTTTAGTTCAAAGTATGGCACGTGCTTACGATGAGATGAGGCATCTCAGTTATCCAAAAGACTTCCTGTTACAGCAGCCAAAACATTAAACACAGCCTATAATAAAATCACTTCAAATGGAAGTTAAATAAAACATGTAACATAAAACTAAATGAAAAGGAGTTCAATGAAATAGAAAAGGTTTACATATAACTGAGCTCCTGTAATTTACACTATCATATTTAAGAGTGAAAATCTAAAATAAGAACCAAACTCGAAACCCCTGAAATTCTTTGAGCAATATGAAGGAGCCACAACACTTATTCAACGATAACTCAAAGTTTGAAATGACGAGTCTGAAGAAGAAAAATTGAAAACTCGATGTTAGAAGGTAGACATGATCTCGAGAGGCGTCCAGTCCAACATGAAGCCACGATGAGTGAAATAACCGCTGGCAACATGGGCGGGTCCTGAGTTGATCCTGCTCAGCTTCCACTTGATTACCAATGAGAGTGCAGAATAGCATTGATTGGCATGATGCTGTGGTAAATCTGGCAGCTGAATCCTGCGACGTTTGTTAGCAAAAACGAAGCATGACTGAATCACTTCCTGTCTCAACGTCACCCTAATGTTAAATTTGCATCTGTGACACTTGTTTTAAAAAATTAACTAAGAAAGAAATCGCTCTTTCAAAATCATCAGATCAGTTTTATATTTTTATTATTCCGGTGTGGATGTTGGGAAAATTAGAGCAGGTATTACAAAAAGTGAAAGCTGAGCTCATGATTCAGCGAAGCCTCAAACAGATTGTCGTGTGTCGTTTCTACGTGTTCTGATCCCAACGACGCCACCATTCACCTGATCAGCGCTTCATGTGTGGGTCTGTTTCCTATAAGAAATACTTGAATCAGAAAAACATTTCCGGACATTAAAGGCCGTCGTTGATCTCTGGCATGTTCGTTATGCTTTAACAGTTAAAGTGTGCAGACACTGTTTCTGCTCGTGTCACTAACGTTTTTTTTTTGTTTTTTCTCCTTCTCTAGGATGTGGTGGCGCTCCTCTATCATACAGACAGACATTGAAGAAGAGGCGGACCTCGTGAATCGTCTAACCTCCTCAGACTGCACCTTTCCTGTGTGGGAGCCTTTCGTTGCTTTGGTTTTTTCTGGCTGAAGTCTTTAGTCTCATAAATAATGTAGCAGAAGTTTGACCGCCTCTAAACGCCGTCGTTATCGTGGTTTTTTTCTTTCTTTTTTTTCTTCTCCCTCGATGGGGCAGAGCTTCACCCTCGTTTGTAAATTGGTAGACTGATGTGGTGCAGGTGCCCCCCCCACACTGAAGTAATCTGACTGATCATTGAGCCCCTCGGCGCCTCACGCCTTTCAGGAGGATGAACGGCTCCCTTTTAACCCCACCCAGCCCACGGGCGGCAAACTCCTCCCCTTTACCTCCATCTCCCTCCCCCTCTCCTTCCCCGCCCTCGCCTTCCTTGCTGCCCTTGTCCTCGCGCCCTCCCCCTCTCCCTCCACTGATGAGCCCGCCATCCCAGGCCCATCCGTCCTCACTGTCGGACACGCCCACGCCATCGCCCTCACCTTGCTTGAGCTGGACCGAATTCTGTGAGCTCCACGCCCGCGTCGCAGCCGGCGACTTTGCACGTCACTTCCGGGCGTTTCTCTTAGAGAACCCGCACTACTCCACAGACTCTGCTGCTGCCTTTTGCCGCCGCTTCACCGACCGCTTCGTTCGGCATTTCCAGAGCGAACTGGAGGGGGCTCTCCCGCCGAGCTGTTCCTCTGCACGGGATGAAATGGTGAGCTGGGCTCCCCAGTCAGACGCTACGTCTCTGGAAGAGGAGGCGGTCTCGCCGCTGTCCACGACTGGAGGAGCGGTCCCCCCGTGCCCTCCGACTAACACGACGCGGGGCACGAAGCCAGCGCCGGCACGTCTTGTGTTGGAGAACCGTGGCGGGGACAGGTTTCAGGATTCTTATGCCCACAGCCAAGTCCTGCCTCCGTCATCTTCGTCATCGTGCTGCTCTTCAGTAGGAGGGAACAACGGGAGGCGTGAGGAGAGTCGGAGCGTGATGACTCCAGGGAACGGCGACGCGCCTGTTGAGGAAGAGGAGGACAGCTGGCTTGGGGCGGCGTCCGTCGGCGAAGAGCTAGAAGAACAGGAAGCGGACTCGTCAGAGGTGGACAACGCAGACTCCTCCCACACTCCTCAGAATCCACCCTCCTCAGTCACTCCTCCGCCCGGCTCCAAGGCGAGCGGCACGCCTGGCTCCTCCAAAAACAAGCTGAAGAAGCGTTTCTCGCTGCGGAACGTGGGGCGCAGCGTGCGGGGCAGCGTGCGAGGCATCCTGCACTGGCGCAGCTCCTCCAGCGACGCCACGCAGGCGCAGCTGCCCTCCAGCTACAGCTACACCATGGGCGTGCAGGACACCTCTAAGAGGACCTCTGGCACGCAGCCTCCTACACCCACCTCCTCCATGCCTGTTTCTCTGTCCATGCCCCTCTCGCTTCCTCATTCCTCCTCCTCCTCACTGCCCCCTTCGTCGTCGAGCAGCGCCACCTCCCTGTCGTTGTCAGAAGCTGCTCGGGATCGGCGGCGGAGCAACGGCGAAGGAGGCGAGAAGGAGAAGTGGAGCCATCGTCTAGAGAAGCTCAGATTGTCACGATCCCCTCCTCCCATCCTCACCTCGACTGCCTCCAGCTCGCACTCTGCAACGCTGCCTCCGAGCAGCGCCGCCGCCATGGGTCCTCCAAGGAAGGTGGGCCGGCTGGTACGGGAGGGCGGGGTGAGCGTCAGCTCATCCAGCGACGAGTGGAGCGGCAGCCACGGCTTCTCCGGCTTCTCCTTCGGTCTGCTGCATCACGGTACGGACAACAATCCTGCCTCAGCGCAGTCTCCCGGAGCACAGCCGCCACCAGTGCAGTCTCTCGCCAGCGGGGGGAACGTGCCCTGGAGGGGAGGACGCTGGCACAAATGTCGGCTGGTCCTCCGAGAGCGGGACAGAGAAGGTGGTGAGCGTGGAGAGGAGTACTACCTGGAGTTCTTCATCCCACCCAAAGTGAGTTCTGAGTAAACCTTTTAACTTGTGTTGGTGCTAAATTGTGTGGCTGTATAACTAAACGGCAAACCTTTTGTCGCCAGTCATCGAAGCCTCGGCTGACTGTCCCCTGCTGCTCCATCGTGGATGTGAGGAGCACCACGGCGCTCGAGGTCCCCGACAAGGAGAACACCTTCCTGCTGCAGGTAATCGCACCGTCAGCCATCGTATTTGATTCTTATGTCTAAACAACCAATCACGTGCTGGTCGCTCAGTGCAGTTAGATGCATGTATGCAATGTGCAGAATGTAGTCTCTGAAAGCTAAAGGCGGCTGAACCCAGTACAAGGTGTACCACATGAACACAGGCCACTTCATTGTTTTAGCCGCAGGAACTAAACCAGCAGGAAGAATGTGACAATCCAGAGAAGTGCGAGTGAAAGCAGGTCAGAAGAAGAATCTGGAGCCTGTGCAGGGTTTTTATTCTTGTGGAACATAAATGTGATGAAGCTGAGCATCGATGGACTCAAAGCACCATCAGTGGACAGTGGGGGTTTTCCACTGTGCAACTAATCTGTTGGGAATGAGGGGGAGGGGCCTAAACTGATATTAGGAATCGAAACACTTCCTGTTCTCACAGAAAATGTTTAAGCGGTGGCGTTTTCATACATGAAGGTTTCACTGAAACATGAAGCGCGTTCTCCTCTTTCTGCTCCTCTCAGCTGGACGGGGCGACGCAGTACGTGATCGAGACGCGAGACGCCGTTCAGATGAGGGCGTGGCTCAGTGACATCAGGAACGGCATCTGTCTCAGGTGAGCAAACACAAAGCAGCAGTGGTATACTGCCTGACCAGCTCCATACGTGGGTGTGGCTATAACTACGTTCTCCCTCCCATAGTGAACAGGAAGATGCCGAGGGTGTGTGCGGGGGGCCGTTGGACATCAGCGGGACGCCTGAGATCGGTGACCGCCTTTCACAAGGTGAGCATGGAGTGTGAGTTTACTGAACCTAGACCCCCCCCCCCTGATGTGGGCGGAGCTTCTGTTAATGTACGTCTAACACACACATAGCATAAAAGCGTTTGACCATCTCCGCTCGTTTCTTCACATCAGTGTGTTATGGTGGGATCGGCGGCTCCTCTCCTCTAATGGATCCTCTCCCGCCCGAGCTGCCACCTCGAGCGCCTCTCGACGAACCAGATGGCCGGGTTCACGGAGGGGGCGGGGCTAGTCTCGGCACACCGTTTGCTGAGACACCAGACGCCACAGGTGAGCCTGACCCAGAGATTGGTTTTATTTTTTCAAAAATATTTCTGTGACGCCTGAAGAATTCTGATGCATCTGAACATGTATGATCCACTGTCTAACCTGCGTACCAGCTTTAGCCTCTGCTGTTTCAGGTGGCGTGCTGTAGTTGTATAATGTGGTCACGTGTACAACATGTAATGATGTCATACATGGTGGGAAATTGTCAGAATATCTGCACAAACAGTTGAATCAGCTTTGCTAAATGTGGAGTAGATTCTTGTATGTGTAGAGATTTGTTGAGTGATGGCGGTATATCGATGCTGTGATGTCACAGCGTAATGACCATACTAGCTTTAAAGGTTTACACGAACCCTTCCTCTGCCCAGGGTCCTTCCTCTTCTCTGACGTGACGCCCGTTGAGGCAGTGGAGCACCCGCTCAGTGAGTGTCAGTGGTTCCATGGCACGCTGTCCCGCCTCAAAGCGGCTCAGTTAGTGCTGGTTGGAGGCCCGGCGAGCCACGGCGTCTTTCTGGTCCGTCAAAGCGAGACACGGCGCGGAGAATACGTCCTCACCTTCAACTTCCAGGGCAAAGCCAAGGTGAGAGGAGAGCATCCCGGCAGATATTAGTCTGGATCACAAAGAGGATCTCTTATCCATCCTGTATGACGAACTGGTTCAAGTTTGGGTGACGTGATGATGCGTACGCTTTAAATGTGTTGTTGCCTTCTTCCCCGCAGCACCTCCGCCTCTCGCTGAATGAGGACGGTCAGTGCCGAGTGCAGCACCTGTGGTTCCAGTCCATCTTTGACATGCTCGAGCACTTCCGCGTGCACCCGATCCCCCTGGAGTCCGGCGGCGCCTCCGACGTCACGCTCATCAGCTTCGTGGGAGCTACCGCCATTCGGCAGCCAGGTACGAGTGAGAACACCAGGTGTTCCCGTCGACTAATTAATGACAAATCAGACGAGACTTAAAGAAATGAGTTTGAGTCTTTGATCACTGTCTTTGATGATCTAATAACTGTTATGACATCACTGATATTGGTCTCACCATTTTTAGAAATTAAATCCTTGTTCGTTGGAATGCAGGAGTTCCTGTTGTTGGAATTTTCATTTAAAATTAAACTGGATGAAAAGTAAATTTAAAAGAGCTCTAAAGAGGAGGCAAGGGGTTGCAAAGCAGCTGCTGGAAAAGTAGACGCTGTCTCCTGTGGTCAGCGGTGCCGTCACGTAGCAGCCGTGTTCAGTTGAAACTGCTCAGTCAGGTGGGCAGAGCCCGGCGGTCACCTGTAAGGTGTAACCCCGTCTGTGGATTTTACACAAACCCCGCATGACCTGCCATCTGCCCGCGTCACATTAGTAATGCCACCAACACGTCATGTGTTCCCTCCTTCCTGCAGACTACTTCCTGTTCTGTTCATGTGTAATCATCATTTATCTTCATATCTACTGGGATATTTATTATACCAATGTTGATATCCTGCCAGTAAAGTCTCCAGATTAAATATATTAAAAGTTGCTGTTTAATTTAAATGAAAATGTTAAATTTAAAACGTCCTGATGGCTGTGACCTCAGCCTGGCAGCGTGAAGTCTCACCTGCTGAAAATAAGATCCTGGAGTTTTATTCTCAGCTAAAAATGCTTTAACGACAGCACGAGTGTGACGGGGAAACACCGACCGATCCAGAATCAGAGCCTGAAAACATTGTTTGGGTGCTTTGATCAAACGGGAGCGCCGTCACACCTGTGAGGAGAAACTCCGCCCACCTTCACCCCTGCTCCATCTGTCCTGTGTTACTACACCCATCGCTGTTCTGACCTCTCTGTTGTTGTCTTGTATCCGTTGGCTCGCCCCTTGCAGGCCGGGACAGGGCAGGCAGTCGGCCTACAGCCTGTGATGTCATCACCACGCGCCATCCTGACTCTCCATCAACCCCCATCTCTGACTGTGTGTAAGTGAGACCGGACTCGGCTGAGAGAGGGAGGAAGTGAATGAACGAATGATGTGTTTGGGTTTCAGTTTGGCTCTGGTCATGTGACACTCCACAGCCAATCAGAAGAGAGTTCATTTTATTTCTTTTCCTGTTTACTTTAAAGGTGGCCTGAATAAATGGCAGCTATACTGGGGGAGGGGAGGGGGGGATTTTTAGGATAACTGCCCAAAATTTAAAAGAAAACTTTGAATATTTTGTGGGAAAAATCTGAGTTTAGAAGAAAACAGGTGAGTTTAAGAGCGAACAACATTTATAAACCCCATTCTGACTGAGTGGATGAGCAGTCATGTGACCTGTTAGCAGGAGTAATGATGTTAGCGTGGCTGAAGCCAGATAAGGTTATCCTGGTTATGTTAAACTTTAGTTTCAGACCCAGATGAAGTTGAGATTAGTGTGTGTGTGTGTGTTACCTTGAATTGGACTGCCTCCATGACTCCCATGGACTTGACGACCGCTGACTCCTCCCACCTAACCAGCCACTCACTGTCGTCTCTCTTTGTCTCCCACCTCTCATCTTCCTCTCCTCCGACTGTTTCACTTTCGGCCTTATTTCCTCCTCTTCCTCCCCCCTCCTCCTCATCCTCTTCCTCTTCTGCCTTTATTTACACTCTTTTCCCTCTCTTACCCCCTTCCCCTTTTCTTCCTTTTCTCCTCCTCTCCTCTGTCCTTGCAGACTTGACCAGCAGACCCCGTAGCCCTCCTCAGCCTCCTCCCCTGCCGCCGGGCCGCCCCCCGCCCCCGACTCCGCCCCAGGAGAGAGGAAATGAAATGGAGGTTGGAGGAGCAGCAGCAGCGGCGTCGGCAGTGACAGTCACAATCACAGGAGGAGGAGGAAGCGGAGGAAGTGGAGGCGGTAGCGGAGGCGGCGTGGAGGACTGGGAGGAGAGGGACAGGGACACGCCTCTCCGCCAACTAGAAGCTGCAGACGGAGAAGAGAGGGAGGGAGCGAGGGCGCCCCGAGCCATCGATAACCAGTACTCCTTCTTCTGATGGAGGAGGAGGCGTATGTGTGTTTGAGTGTGCGTGAAAGTGGGATTGGATGAGGCGGCGTACATCATAGCCATTCATAACCAGTATTTTAATTTTGTTAGCAAGGAGGAGGGGGAGGAGTAAAAGTACTAACACTACGTGAGAGAGAGACGGAGAGGCGGGTGAGCGCAGCTTTACGACACTAACGAGCGGTACATTTCTTTATAGCCAGATAAGCTTTGTGTTTTATTTTGCCGGTACGCCTCGCAGCAGGCTCAGGCTCGAGCCCTGTGACGCCAGCAGACCCGACGATACCTCACAGCGGTCCTGTCAGGACGGCACACGCTAGCCAGAGGCCAAACATACTACAGACATTTCTACTTTGGCAGCCAGACCCGAAATATCGTGGCCTCTCGGGTACACGGGCGGCGCCGCAGCAAACCGAAAGCGACGGAAATGTTGGAAAGAAACTCGGAGTTGAATAAAAATGCAGTTTCTGAAGCAGAGCTCGGCCAGGTAGCACTAAGAAACCAGTTTATAAACCCCCACACTAACATTTAAACTCCACCCACACAACATGTGACTGCTTGTATTAATACTACAGATGATGTTAACACTAAAGCCACTATTTACGTTCACTGCTTCACTTTCACAGGTCTTTAGTTTAAATGGTGGAATAACGTTCGTCCCAAATACAGTCTGTTTTTAGCGTCGTCAGGACGCCGAGGTGCACGTTGTCGTTTCACTGTGGCGCTCTCACTGAGCTGACGGTACGTTCTGTTCAGCTGCTGCTATTATTTATTCTAGAAACGCCTTTAAAACAACACGATGGTGACGTCTGCACCGGGATGTTTGTTGGCCGGTGATGATCGGATCCAAGGAAAAACACAATGACTGAAAGTGAGGCGCCGCAGGCTGACGCCTTCATGAGAGATTTACTTTCATTAGTTCTTGAAGTGTTTGAGCATATTTTGGGGTTTATTTTATTTTCACTTTTGGACTTTGACACAAATTGGTGCGTTAACTTTTTATTAAACGTTGTTATTGCCAGTGTGAGACTGTAACGATACCCGCTGCTGTTGGACTGAGTCCACCAATCATCACCTTCATCACGGGGGGGGGGCGGGCGATGTTCGGTCAGCTGCTAGTCACTTCAGTTTGGCTTCAACCTTTAAAATATCACGTCTGTTTAGTTTGGCCTGTGGTGTCGGCATCATTCTTAATGGACTCGTGAGCATTAAAATGGCTTTCTTTTAATTTAGCTTAAAGTCAGACTTTCTTGACTCATACATCTTTAAAAAAAACCCTACTTTTCTTTTGCCCGTTCCTCGGTGTTAAACGGTGACATTTAAGTGGAGTCTGAGTTCGTCAGCATTAAAACGTCAGATGTCATCAGTGGCGTTTGGTTCGGCTCCTCAGCATTAAAGTGTCATGAAGATTTTTGTTTTTCAAATTTTAAATGCAGTTTTTGAGAATTTTAATAAAATTTTAAGAGCCATAAATTGGCACATTTACAAAATAATTTAATTACATTTTATTTATATAGCACCAAATCACAACAGTCGCCTAACCGCACTTTATATTGTGATGGATTCATGAGGTGACGAATAAAAATCGTAACGTTTTCCCTGCAGCGTCCGTCACGACTGTTTTACGTTCTTGAATGTGTCCCACGTCTGTAAGTCACAGGCCTGTTTAGCCAGCGCACTGACAGCTATGGAGACTCTCATTTTAACTTTAATTTTTATTTTAATTTTTTAATTGAATCACAGCAGGATTCCTTCAGAGCAGAGGGCTCAAACTCCTCGTCCACTGTGGGCCACGTGGAGCCCACTGTGACTTTAAGTGGGCGGGGTCAGTGAGACTCTCCTGTCAGTGTAAGAAAGTGTAACCACGTTTAAAAATCCCTGACATATGTTAATGCAAGGAAAAAGTGCACATTCAGCAGCATGTCTGTTTTTTCTACGTTACACTGATGTTGTAGTAATGAGAGAAATTGGCGTGCACGTGTCGACGCTCATGTCATCATTTCTGTAGCAGTTACTGAAGAAACGGAGCTGTTCTCATTTCAGTTTCACGTAGTTTGGTGCGATGTGATTGGCCGCGGTCATTATCAGCAGGAAACGCTGTAAAACTAAAATCTACACCCTCCTCCACCTTCTCCAAAAGCATCCAGTGGGCCAGATATGACTCTCTGCTGGGCCAATCCTGGCCCCCGGGCCTTATGTTTGACACCCCTGATTTAGAGTGATATTTATTTATTTTTTAATTAATTTTTCTCCCTAGTGACCATTCAGGCCTCTTCCTAGAACGTTTTAACTTTAGTAAATAACGACGTGCAGTGACATCATGTGCATGCACCCCCCCCATCGTGCTGCGCGATCAGTCGTACCTTTGAGACGTGCGTCCTGAGCAGTAAAGTTTATTTTTCTTTTAAATAGAGTTTGGTTTGGCGCCGCCTGAGAGGAGGCGGCGGCGGCGGGTCGGGTCTGGATCAGGCAGGAAACATTTACCTCAGTCACTCAGCAGCATCACTCGGTGTAAATGTCTCTCTCTCTTTCTCTCTCGCTTTTTCTCTCTGACGCTCAGAAAGAATCTGATCTCAGCTGATGGGTTCAGTACCAATAAGATGGGAATAATAATACTGATGAGGGTCAGAGTGATAGTATTACATTTGTCTTTGTTTCGTATGCTCCATGTTACACTTGTTCCGACTCATCTTGTGATTCAGTTCAGATGTTTGTGCCTTTTTACGTTTGGGGATAAAAAGAAGGAATGATGACGATATAGGACTCGTTGTGCAGGTGGCGGTATCCCTCGCCCTTTTCAATCTGTCCCCTCCTCCTCCTCTGCCTCGTCCTGCATCATTAAAATTATAGCAGCAAATGTCGATGAAATACTTTTTCTCCTTGTGCCTTTCTGTGTCTCATCGCCTCTGCCTGCATCTGTCGCTCGGTTCATTTACTCATGTCATAGCCCACCCAGTCTCGCTCTGCTTTCCTTTGCTCATGTACTCATCTGATCATCATCGCCATCATGTTCTGTGTCCTTTTCTCAGTTTCAGAACTCTTTGTGCCTTTCTCTGTCTCTTTCTCTCTTTGCTGGGACCGTGTGTTGAAGCCAGACGGCGGCGTCTGTCTGGCCTGTGTGGTTAGTTTCAGGTACTACATTGAATTTAATGATAATGATATAATATAAATATAGTGAAACGTACTGCGCTGTGTCTGGTCTTTTTTTAAAAACCTTTCCTGGGGTGTTATTGTGGTTTTATTAGACGTTGATCAAATGTTGGAGTCGGGTTCGTTCACCTTTAAAAAGCTGACAAAAATAATTGGTCTGAAATTTTCTTAAAAGTTGTTCCACAGCAGATTTAAGACCAGATGATGAAAATCCCAGCAGTATATTTAATCATGTAAATCAGTGTTTTACTGATTTAATCTCACTTGTTTTACGTTATTCCTTTATTACATTTAATTTTAGAATGTAGTTGCAGTGGCTGACACCAGGGGGAGCTACACTTATTTTGCACTGTTTTGACTAAAAACCATTAGATAAATGTGGATGTACTGGTTTTAGCATCACACAGACTAAGATACCTGCTAATTAACACTTTCATGCATGAATTATGACAACCTCAATCAGGATTGGTTTTAAGCATTTTCATTCATATTTAGGCATGAAAAATGTTTCTAAACTTTATTTTTGTTTAAACATGTACTTTTCAAAGACTTATTTCACATGTCCACTTAGGTGGACAACATCACCTTTGGAGTGGGTGGCAGGTATGGAGTGACAATGTAGTGATTTATGTGCAAGTATACCATCAACACTGACACACAAGCAAACAGCCTTGGAATACCTGTCCACTGTAGTGACCACTGTGTGAAAGGGTTAAATAACATCCAATCAAATCCAGCGGTTTCACTCACCAGAACTGGAGCTCTCACCCTTTTTTCTTTTTTTTTTTTTTTTTTTTCTCCCTCCTCTTTTTTT
>VUQP01037195.1:49737-64771 GCA_015108555.1 Coptodon rendalli | reverse complement strand
AACACAATTTAAAAACTGGCACCTTGTTGCTTTGTCTTTAAGTGGTCATGTGATTGACTTACCACGACTACTTTATTCTTCCTCAGTCAAACAGCAGCACTCATGCGATTGTTTTGCCCCCTGAGCTCCAGGTGTTGTGCTAGACAGTGATCGTGATTACCGTCCTCGGGAGCGCGCAGCTGCTTAAAGCTGTAGCGTCCAGATTACTTACAGCTACTTCCTGCAGCTGATATAAGATGCGGTAAGCTGAACACAGCTTCAACCGTCTGTTTGTTGAAAAATAGTAACGGACCGCATTTTCTTGTTAGTAACTGTAACGGCGTTGTAACGATAGGAATAGTAATTAGTTAGATTACTCGTTACTGAAAAAAGTAACGCCGTTACTTGTAATGCCGTTATTCCCATCACTGATTATAGGTATGTTATATCGATATATTTGAGACTCTTTTGGAATAAAACTGCATATAACTGGCAAAGAGACCCAAGTAAAGCAGATGAACGTCACTTTGCATGGCAGAGTGAGCAAAGGATGCACAAACTGTGTGGTAATGTTGCTGAAAAGCTAGCAACAAGCAGCTAGCTTAACTAGCGCCATAAATTAGTCTTAGAAAAAAAGGAAAGCAAAAACAAACCAACAGTGTGTCCATTCATCCAATCAGCTAATTATATAGGAAGTGATTCTGACTGCTTTTTAAAGCCTCGGGTATATCGCCTGGAGCCAGAAGTGCACACCCACTGAGTAGTGACCAGTCATTCACCAGGTAGTCAATCCCTATGACGTGCCCTGCTGTACTGACTAGGAGCATAACCCAAAATAGAAAAGAGTAGACACCATAAAGTCCTCAAGACAACATTTACTGATGTCACAGCACTGGTGAGAGGTAAAGCCATAATGTCATGAACTTCAATACAATGGGAGTTTTCTCTGTAACTGGAGCACTGCCCCCTGTTGGCTGTAACAAAGAAAGCAGTTTGCTATTTGTCCAATTGTTCATGCAGATCATCTGCAGGTGCCGATCGACCTGCAAACTGATTTCTTGATTAACTTTTCTTATTGTTATTTAAAACCCCTCATTTGGCCCAATATGACAGGTTACGAAGCCACAGGAAGCTTTGTATTTGTTAAAAACGAAACATGAAACACGAAAATGAAACGCCGTGCTGCCAGCCTGCAGCAGATGGATGGACAGCTACTGAGATAAAATCACACTTGCAGGAGATGCTGATGCATTTTGGGGAAAATGGTAAACTTATGCATTAGTTTCCTTTAAAAAAAAGTTGAAGGTGCCACTTTTCCCGGCAGCCTGAAATGGAACTGAAGAAAATGGAAGAAAACAGGCTGTTTGTGAGTTACACAAGAAGAAAGAGCAAGCTCCAAAAATGATTCAGCATCTCTGTAGGGGGGATGTGTCATCTTCTGTTTAGCGTTCAATAATTCAAGCCAGCTCGATCCACTGATGCCTCGTTTATATGTGAAAAGTCTTGAGATGGAGTCGCTGAACACTCCTCGGCGAGTTTAGCTTTAATGCCAGCAAACACTTCATAAGAGCAGGTTGTCACATTGATCAGAACGCCGACATGTTGCTTTTGGAAAGATGCCCCTCTGTTGTTTGACAAGCCGAGCTTGTGTTTGCTGTGAAGCTTCTGCAGAATCAACCGAGTAATAAGCTAAGAGAGCGAGTGTGTTACTTTGTAAACACGGAGCAGCCACGCTGGCGCCTCTTCACTTTCTTAAATTTGTGTCCTAAATTTGCTTTTAGCCAGGACAGCGTTTCAGTGCTTCCTCCCACCGCAGTCAGCCCATAGATCAAGCCTCTGAATGCTCCTGCTTTCTGTTGGAGGGGAAATTAAACAGGCTGCCTGTCATTTTATGTACGCAGACGTGCAACACTTTGCTCTCCTCTTGGAGCAGCAGACAAAGATATGACAAGTTGTGACACTTTTCCAAATAACCGAAGCCTCGTGCGCTGCGATGACAGCTTTATCGCGCCCGCCTTTTCAAAGTTTGACACCTGGGCTTCGAAACTAAATGAAAAATGTTTCTTGTAAATGAGCTAAATCGGACACAGCACAGCGAAGGAAGATTTTCCATTTCACCTGGACTCACTAACAGCGCCTCATCCCACAGAATTTAACATTACTTGACATCATTGAAGATTGTTCTGCTGCAGATTATGACCTTAAACCGACAGCAGAGATCTGATGAATGTATACGCATCAGGGTGACCAGGTCCCAACAAACTAAACGTGAGACACAGTGGGACACAGTGTCACGAGGTAGTCAAATATATTTGAATGCAGCATTTCCGATTTTAGATAAGTAAATATAATAAAGTGAAAGAGAGCCTGAAGTTTGTCTTTATGGTCTCAATTCAATTCAGTTTTATTTAAACAGCGCCAAATCACAACAACAGTCGCCTCAAGGTGCTTTGTATTGTAAGGTAGACCCTACAATAATACATACAGAGAAAACCCAACAATCATATGACCCCCTATGAGCAAGCACTTTGGCAACAGTGGGAAGAAAAAATCCCTTTTAACAGGAAGTAACCTCCGGCAGAACCAGGCTCCTTTGCCCTAGCTAACATTTTCAGCCATTTTTAGACATTGATCACAGACGTACTGCGTCGCTCACACAACATATTTTCACCCCTAACCATTCGCTGCCCCTCCCTGAGCCTGGTTCTTTGGAGGAGGCAGCGCCACTTAGAGATGAACAGCTGGTCTAATGTATGCAGTACATGTGGGCGGGTCCTGGTGTCGAAACTCAGGGTTCTGAGATAATAATCCAGGTTTTATTAATCTGCAGATGATACTGTGTTTTTTGTATGTTGGTTTTAATTTGGGGATTATTTCTTTGCTTGTTTTTACTCAGCTGTCAGTCACTTCATTTACAGCCCACAGCAGCATGTGTGGTGTCCTAAACTCATCACAAAGGAAAAGGTGCCAGCCTGCTCGGTCCACCATAGAAATCTTGAGTCAAACCTGAGCTTTTAAGCCATTGAACAGGATTTGAAGGGAAAATATCAGCTTTATGTTAAAATGTTGGAAAAGGTGGCAAAAAGCAGACCTGACATGAGTGTGGGAGGAACTCCACAGATGACAGGCGGATGTAGCTGACAGATTCTGTCTGCCACCGTTTTCTTGTCGAGAAACTAAGCTGACATTTGGTCACACTACAAAATCGTTGGTTTCCAAACCTGTCAAGATGTGGGCCGGCTCTTCAAATCACCCAGTTTGTTCCTAATGTTCATAAAGTACAGCTGACTTTGATAACTGCTGATTCAAAATGAAATCTGGAGCAGCGCCTCCAAGTAATTCAGGCCTTTAACTTTTCTGTAAAGCTCTAAAAGCTGCAGGAGCGTTTTGTTTCAATCAGCTGCTAAAAGCTTCGGCTAGACAGGAAACGTCACGCGCCTCATATGTCACACAGGACAGACAGGCTGAGAGAGATAATAAGAGTTTTTCACTTTGTAAATGAATTCTGGATTTAGTCATCACAGCTGAACTTTACTTTCTCGCAGTGTTTTTTAAAAGGTCAACATCTTCATCTGTGATGGAGCTTCAGTGTGCTTTACTTCACATGCCGCTCTGTGACACACAGAAGTAATGCAGTCAAAAACACTGAAATCCCACCAACAACCGTGTAAATGAAAACCGTCGCATGCTTTCAGTTCAGTCGCTGAGCAGGCGCAGCGTTCGGCATCGGGCTTGCTCCGCTGATATCCATGCAAATCAAATGAGTGAGGATATTATGTGTCTGTTTGCAGAAAAAAAGGGAATCGAGAAAGCAAGCCATCACGTCTGAACTTTACTTTCCTTCCAGCAATCGGTGAAAAAAGAGAAGCTGGGACATTTCACAAAAGGTCAGCTGAAACCTCACGCTGTATTTTTAAGGCCGAGGGAACGCCGGCTTTAAAAAACAGAAGCTGACACTCACACGCAGCAGGACGAGGAGTCCTGCGCTCCACTGAAAGCTTTTCTGCGCGCCACTTTAAATGACGTGTTTGATGAAGGCACGCTGTTGTTGTTGTTAACAAACCAGACAGGAAAAAGGATCTGATGCAGTGACAGAGCGAAGCAGCACGCTCAGGACGAACGTCTCCACCGAGCGCTGAGACGCTGACGTGTCCAATCAACTATTACAGCTGGGTCTCACAGCTGAGACACACCCGGGACGTTAGCAACAGCAGAACATAACGAAGGATCGTGCTGCTGAACTCGGTTTTTATGTTTTGCTTCCAACAAACCAGACTTTGTTACTTTTTTTTAGGTCTTTCTTTGGTAATTTCCTGCTTGTGTCTTTCATTTTCAGTCCTGTCCTTGTACCTGATGTTTTTCTTCTTTGTTTTTTAAGCTGCTTAGTCCTTTAAAGCCCGAACCATGATGTATATAATACTGTATGTACAGACGACAAGCCCAACATTAAAAAATAGCTGTGAATGTCCTTCAGTGATCTCGAAGACTACTTAAATACAGTTCAGGCTGTGAAAATGAATAAAAACTGGTCTTACAATTGTTTCTTATATACTGCACTTCCATGCATATTTGCATGTTTCAGTGAATTCCTGCACCCACTTTCTAATTTCTTAGTAAAATGTGAACAAATGAGGGACGGCTCAAGACTTCTGCACAGCAAGTCAAAACCCTTCCACATGAAATACATCAGAGGGCAGATCCCTAATGTCTATAAACACATTTGCACAGGAATATGCATTAATATGTAATATATGTGCCTCCTACTCAAACACTCGTGCAGCTCTAGTTGCCGGCTACAAGTTCAAACGTTAAAGACCAAAGTGCAGCTCACACACACATCTTCTTCATCTTAGGGCACAAAGAGATAAGCAGCTGTGTCACTGCTAATAACGACTGACATGAATATTATGTTGCCTTCTGAACATTAGCAAAGACGAGGAGCATTGTGAATATGTAAAGCCGGCCCCAGAGAGTGTTTCAGTCCCTTTTTTCACCTCGGACATGTTAATGAAAAGACAGATAACCCGGTCCAAAGTTTAACACCAAACAGCCATCGATTCCCCACTTAGCCTTCGACTTTCACCCTCTCAGAGCCAATTCCAGCGATGTAGATCTGCAGCACTTTTCAGTGCACTTTCCTGCATTTTGTGGGAGCTTGAGGTGGATGTGCTGCCCTCTGGAAATGAATTATACAACCGGTGGTGATGCTTTGCCCTGAAGCAGACCGCGGATCGTCCTCCCACGCAGGAGAAGCACTCACATCACAGACAGATGGCGAGAACAATGTCCACCGCTAACCAAGGTCAATTGTTATTCTCCAGCACAGCACTTGCTCGGTGCGCTTGTGTGTCCACCTCTTACACACTGTGTGTACGCACACGCGCACGTGTACACGTGTGAGTGGGCATATGTAAATATGCGTGAGGTCAAGCTTCGACCCCGCGGTGCTCATTCAACACCGAGGGAACATTTCCGGGAGGCGCTTCGGGATTCGAGGCCGGAGGATCGTAACTTAGCTGATGAGTGCCCTTCTCTCTGCCTGCTCTGCTGTTTTATGACTCCCTGGTTACGAACCTTTGCAAAACAGCCACAGCGGCCATTTGTAATTCTAATGGTGCACCTGTAAGTCACAGGTGCAACGGGCACCCTGCAGCTGCTAATGCGCACTCAGTCACCTGATTGTGCCCCCCGCCGTGCATTTAAAGACAGGGCGACGCTGGATAAATCACTGGGTAGCGTCAACCTCTGAAACCACAACATTTAAACGCCTATAAAATGTCTCTGCAGGGCCACCGTACTACTCTGCAAACAGCTTTCTGATTGGCTACTGCTTCATACATCCTGTAACAGTAAAAAATCATTTTGTGTGTGCATTAGTAAAATTATCAGTGTGATTTATTATGTCAAAATATATTTACCCCCATCCTGGCTTCTCGCCATTGGCTCCCCCCACATTTCAAGATTTTCCTCCTCACTTGTGATCTGAGCCAGCTGGCAGCCGTACATCCTAAAGTGGGGTGGGGTTGGGGTGGGGGTTCCATGCAGCTGTACCAAATCTAAAGCTGACCACGTTTTTAGTGTTTTAACGACGTACCCGAAATGACAGGGTTTATAGTAATTTCCATCTGATCCGTTTAGTGTGTTTCCAACCTCTCGCATATGTGACAGGCTCCACCCCCGTCACAGTCCTGAACAGAGAAAGTGGATGGAGGCTCGTGTCGTCTGCAGTAGATTTGGCTTCTACGTCATGCAGGGACATGTGTGAAATGCTGCAGATGGGTTTTTTGTGTATTTAGAAGCAGTGGAGTTAAGTGGTCCCTGCAGGCCGAGTTAATCGACTCTGATGGGCTGATCATCTCAGATCAGCTCTCTCCAGAGCTGCTTAGATGTTTCCAGGAGCCACAGTGTCAGGAGCTCAGGTTGTTGAGTTTGGATTTGACTGGCCTGGGTTAATTACACCAAGATTCCAAGGAATGCAATGGTCAAAGGTCACTATCAAGCAGACCATCTATTCCATACCTGTTCCCACACTCTGTCTCCTCTTTTCCTTCTCTTTCATTTACCTTTCCCTCTCTTTTCCCTTCTTCATCACCTTCCTTCATAACCCTCTTCAAACCACTTGAATTGTATAACACCTTTTCCTCTCCTCCACCACTTTTCCTCTTAAAGCCCTTGAATCCTGACCCCGTGCCTTGTCATATCTTCTTTCCATCCCTGCTCCTCTCATGAAAGCCCTTGAATTATCTCTTGCTCTTTCCTTGCTTCCTCTTTCTTCAACTTTTCTCACTTCCTCTGCCCTCCAGTAATCTCCCACCCGCCATCCAACCCGTTATTAGTCGTGTTCATCTCTCCAGCTCCTCTCCGCCCCGTCATCGTCTCCTCGCTCTCACTCACCTCACTTCTAATATCATGCATTACTTTATGATGCTATCTTATAGATTTATCAGATAACTTTGCTTCCAAACTGGGCTGCAGCTCTCTCTCTCTCCCCTCTATGCCTCTTTCATTGTTCATCCTGGGAAACTGATTAGCTTTAATGAACTATTCTGCACAGTATGTGAGCGTATATATGCGCCCTCATACGGAGCAGGATGTGTGTTTTAGAGCTAGACAGCAGATCCAGGCCCTGCAGTGAGTCTGTGTGTGTGCTGGATCTGTACATGGAGGTTTGTTTGAGGTGAGGTGTAAGCATCGGAGACTGGACCACAAAGAACTGTCCACACTAAAGTCCTGTTCACTGTCTTTGCATTCATTCTACATTAACTTTAACCTGCTAGTGGTTCTGCTGCCAGGTGTAGTCATTATTTATATACTTTCCATCAGCAGTTAAGGCGGTCGTAAGCATAAGCGAGGCTTGTTTATTTACTGAATATTACCGATAAAAAGGTACTTTTTCTCTATCAAAAGGAAAAAGCACTCAGTACCCCCGGATTGATGTTTTGATGGAAATATATGTTAACGTCACAACATCTGTTGCATGCCTGCATTCGTTAACCCGCTGCAGTGGCGTAGAGTTCAACTGAATGAAGTACCACATGCACACTGTGATGCTAATACTAATAAACCAAGAGGCTACCGCTGGTGCCACAAAAATGAAGATGCGGAAGTGCATGAAAGTGCAGTTCCTCTGATGGCCACCTGAGGCTCCAAAAACAAGCCAACGCCAAACCGAACAGTGTAAACCAGCGGTCCCCACCCTTTTTGCCCCACGGACCGGTTTAATGTCAGAGAATATTTTCACGGACAAGTCTTTAAGGTGTCCGGATAAATACAACAAAATAAAATGATACGACCGAGACAAAAACTGTGGTATTTTGTAAATATAATAATAAACGTGAATTCACTGTGTAACTTTAGCAGCGTCCTCCTAAAATACACCAACAACATTGAGAGTAATGTTGCCCCTTAATGTCCTCTCTGCCCCTTAATGCTCTCCAGTCGCTATGGTAATGTGTAAATATTTCAAAATAAGAGACACAAGTACAACACGGGAAAAGACCCAGGGAAACCGAGTTAACGATAAAAACCCTCAAAACCACAAATTTCACAGCAGAGCCTCAACTCTTGCGGCCCGGTACCAAACGACTCACGGACAGGTCCATGGCGCGGACCATTTTTATTTGTTTCATACGTCGCTGTGGTGGCAAATTCGACTGGGGACTTTAATTGCAGCTCAGCTGAAGTGAGATTCATTTCTGCTCTCGTCTTACAAGCCCACAATGTCCAATTAACATGATGGTTTTTGAACTTCTCACCTCATCTACATAATGGAATATGGATAATGTATTAGGGCTTACAGTATTTCAATCTACAGAGGGCAGAGCTGCTGTTGGCAGATATGAGTTAACCCGGCTGTCTCCATGTGTTCAGCATAATATCACAAGTCTTCCTAACGGTTCTTCAAGTGACAGGGCAGACCTCAGGATGATTAACAGCAGAGATAACAAGGAGGCTGTGAATTACACCGAATAAAAGGACGATGAAAGGTGCTTTCTCAGGAGGTGGTTTTCAGAACTGTACCTGAAACATAAAAGATTTCTAAAACTCAGGCAGGACATATTCAATCATTCACTGGGGTAAAGTGAGATATCAGCATGCATGTGTCAGCTGTTGAGTAGCCGAACTTTTCTGTACATTTTCGAGCGATGACATCTGATGCATCGCTTTGTTAGGACATGAGAGCTTCCACGGTGACACCATGTTAACACACTCATAATCCACAGAACCTAAAGAACCATGAAACTTTAAAGCTATGGTCATATGACTAAGACTTCCCCATGTGTGCATTAAATAAAAAAGTCAATACATGAGACAGAAAAGACATAAATGACAATAAAAGCCATACTGATACAGTAACTGGAGTAGAGGTGGGTTGCAAAGCAACTTGCATGAGCAGAAGCTGTGGGTTTGACAAAGCAGCTCAAAGCTTGAATGAGATCGGAGCCACCACGCTGGTGACTGCCTGACATTTAATTTCTAAGCTGTCACTTTGATCTGATCCTTGACTTTAGACATGATCTCCAGTTTTGGTAATAGGGGCCCACAACAAATGGCCCACATTAAAACAACGCCAATCCACCGCACCACGTGTTCGCTGATTCATGTGACTTCTCTAAATCCTATTTCTTCTATCGGCAGCTTTGCTTTTCAAACATAGTCCGCTCACAAAGCTTTAATGCCAGGCCGACGCAGCAGTTCCCTTTCACCATCAATTTGCTCCCATTTTGAGGAGCAAACTTGTACACGTCCTTGTTTTTAGAGGTTCAATGAAGCAACAAAAAAGGTGAAATCCCACAGCAGCCGAGGGGGAAAAATACTCCCTCTGAGCCCAGTGTTACGGGCCAGAGCAAGACTCTGTGTGATTTAGTGCAAAATAATGCTGTTGTTGATAATGTCAAGGACAGAATGATTGTCTGCTTGTAACGTTTCATAGTAACACACATGCACATGCACACACAAAGCATTCACACAAACCAAAGCCCAGATGGCAGCGTGATCATTCTGACCGGGCTGAAAATGGACAGTGTGTGTGTGTGTGTGTGTGTGTGTGTGTGTGTGTGTGCCTGAGTGGGTAGCACAGGAAACTGGAGAGGGTGCAGCATTGTTACCTTGGAAACATTCTAAGTAATTATGTGCGCCCTGGACACCACGATGCCGTGTATGAGCACGACAGTGTGTGATATTACCAAAATGAATGCAAATATATTCTCTCCAGGATTATTGAATCATATAAAGCACCTAAATAAGAAGAGCAATGGCACACGGGCACAAATATAGACAAGAGCAAGAACGAGCAGGGAAATGAATGGGAAAATAAAGCCGAGGAAAAAGCTGCCACAGAAGGTCGGAGTAAGAAAGCAAACAGACAGACAGCACCTCCTCGGGGAGGTGTCCTCTCCTGAGAGCAGAGCTGTTCAGATCACTCATCACCTGCCTGCATCGGCTCGTGCATGGAGCAGAATATTAAAGCTGCATCCCAGATCTCCAGGTGGACTCAGCCCCCCGAGGTGCTTCGTACACTCAAAGGTAACTGGGAAAAACAGAGTGGTTTACAAGCTTATGGCAGCCTTTTGAGAGACTGACAAGCTTGCATTTATGTAGGGGTATTATTTTGTTCTTTATGGGCTTAAGGCCAGTAGCACCCTCTACTTTGGTTAGAAGAAATATCCGCTGTTCAGTTTCCATTGCAGACTCGTGATTACCTCCTGGTGCAGGACAGAGCAGCACAATACAGAATACAGTGTTGCATTATCTTGTCTTTTAGGGTATTATGAGGTCCATCTAGTATTGCCATTACAGGGTGTACTTAATTTTACTCTTTGTCTGTACTTTCAGGAGACCAGTAAAATGGTAAATGTGTTACTCGTAGCCCTTTCAATACACTTGTTGACTTGGAGATATCCTTGTTCCTAATTAGTGGTTAGCAGCTAGGTTGTTAGCCACTTGTGATTAGCGCGCTGGCTTGGTGATTAGTACTGTTGCCTCACAGCAAGAAGGTCCTGGGTTCAATTCCACCATCAGGGCGGGGTTTTTCTTTGTGGAGTTTGTATGTTCTCCCCGTGTTTGCGTGGGTTCTCTCTGGCTTCCTCCCACAGCCCAAAGACATGCAGTTAGTGGGGATAGGTTAACTGGTAACTCTAAATTGCCCATAGGTGTGAATGTGAGTGCGAATGGTCTCTGTGTGTTAGCCCTGTGACAGACTGGCGACCTGTCCAGGGTGTACCCCGCCTCTCGCCCTAAGACAGCTGGGATAGGCTCCAGGACAGGCGGAGTAGAATGGCCTTTTTAAAGCCTTCAATTGGAAATGGACTGGTTGAACTCTTGTATAACTTTTTAAAAAATCTTATAACCACATTTGTGAGAGGATGAAGACCAATGGATGATGGGTTTTCAAAATCTGCTGCCACTGGATTACTCTGACGCAGACAAAAATTGGAGCAATTCTCCAGAAAGTTCCTGCATCTGAGTGTCAGCTCGTCGAAAGGTCAGCTTTGGCTCTGAGCAGTGACCAGCTAAAATAAGCAGCCAGTCTCTGCTCTTGACCTCCCAGATTATTTCACTTAAGTAGAAGCCCGAGGAGGTAATAAAACTATCCAGGGCTGCAAAAAGGAAAAAGAAGAGGCCACAGAAAAGCTGAGAGAAAGCAGTACTAGCTGTTACTTAACAACTTTTATCTGCCTCGTTATGATCTTGGGTGTTTGCTGATTACCAGTCGGACTCAACCAATTGAGGCCAAGATCCTCGCGGACTTAAAGACTGAGATAAATGCAGTTTAACTGCAATCCAAACATTTTCTTAGTAACACACTTGTGTATGATTTGCTGTTCCGGATCGTCTGTCCTTCAGCAGACGGACTGTAGATACTAGTGCACTTTTGAAACCTTCATTGTTGGATCCCAAACACTGAATTATTATTTTTTAGCTTCTGTCTATTATTAACCCATCGATTAACCATTCTTTTCATTATAAATATATCGTCGGTTTAGGGTAGGGTTACTGTTAATTTATCACCTGACCCTGCATTTCAGAATAAAAGTATGTCAGAGATTTCATTTGATTGTGGCTAAAACACAAGCTACCATAACTCTGAAAGGAGCAGAATTTAAACCACCTCTGACAGATACTAAGAGTTTGGTCATTCATCGATTGTCTGGCTGTCTTCACCGTTAAAACTCAGAAACAAGCAGATCTTTACCTGATGTGATTATTTTTAACTATTAAATGGTGCCAGCTAATTTTCAACAGCCTTATGAAATCATAAAACTGTCTGTATAATGGAGGTTCACCATAACTCCTGACCTCCACATTGGAAACCACCGGCTCATATATTCTGATTTATCATCTTTTGTCCTGCTCGACCATCAGGTGAAGAACATCTGTTGGTAATTCTCCTCTAACTTATTCTCAGCTCCACTCTGTGATTTCAGGCCTTAATCAATCGTGAAGTCAAGATCACATCAGTCCAGAGACACGTCGACTGCAGCATCGAGACATCGATAACACTCGCACACGTGTTTGCTCCCACTATTAAAACCTGCAGCCGGCTCGCAAATCTGTCTGCATGCTGATTGCTGCTGAAATTTGCTTTGTGTTCGATCGATACTTCTGTTCTTAATAAACTTTCGCATCGTCAGGACGCTTTGCTGATGCGCTGCAGACGAGATGTCTGTTCGGCCGCTTTTACTGTGAGTTGGTGTTTTATGATGGACTCATATCCATCTGTGTTGTTTAATTTAAAAGCCTGCACAGCGCTGCGCACACGCACGCTTTTATCGTAGATACATTACCAGAATTAGCTCTTGAAAATTCATCAAGCCAATAAATTTATACTCGAGTAAACAGCCAGTGACGGTCACTGCGGGAGTCAGCTTCACTTCAGCATCAGCACTGTTTGTGTGGATGGAGGTGGTGGTTTGCAGATGCTTTCATTTCCAGTAAACTGGTTCATTGGGGCTTTGATTGGATGTCAATCCAACAGTCGCATGAGGTGGAAAAACAAACACTTCCAGTCATTAAAAAAGTTCCGTGTGAAACTTTCAAAAGGTTCAAGAGGAGAAAAAAAGAGGTTCAGTGAAACTCATCCAGGTAAAGCTAATATATCACAAGTCTACCATAACTTAGTCATTTCAGGGCTGAATGCTCATAGAAGAACCATGAATATCCAACATTAATTTGGCTGAAACTCCCCATTCCTCCTCCAAACTGCAACTTCCAGGACATAAAGGATCTGCTGCTAATGATGCCTAATAATTCCAGACAGTCTCAGAGGTCCTGCAGAGTCCAGGAAGTGTTAACAACGTGTAGTCACAGGAAGCCATTCATACAGCAGATAGACAGCACATCCAGGCCTATTCTGTGCTACTCGTCACACTTCGGGCTCAGTTACAGTGCTGACAAATGTCACAACACGCCTGACATGAGAAGAACCTGTTACTGAGCTGAAGCAGCCAGACTCGTGCGGTCAGTCAAAGCCAAATGTGGCCCAGTAAAAAGTGCAAGCATGGATCATATTTGGCCAGTGCTGTTTGCTATATGGATATATTATTACGTTCATTGTGAAATATTGCTTTGTTGATTATTGTGGGTGTTAGCTGTGCCCAGTGCTGAGCTTTCATTGAGTGATTGATGTGGTCAGTCATACCTTTAGTTTACTCTGCCCACACTGACTCATGGCAGAAGTTTCCAGTAGGAATCAGGCTTCTGCACGCGAGCTCAATATCATGATGAGCGAGTCTCATAAAGCAGAGGAACTGGTACATAAAGCTTTATAGCTCATATGTAAAAAACATATGCTGCTGCTTTGATTGAAGTGATGGATAAACAGCACATACGTGCTACTGCTTTGGCCATTCAGTGCACATCGATAAAAACAGGATAAGGAAGATCATCTTTACTATTTAAAACGATTATTAAATAAAGACCTGGACACAAAATGAGTCCTGCAAAGTAAAAGAACCACTGCTGTAGTATCAGGTACACTGTAACCAATATGAGCTGTTCAAACAGCATAAAACTGTAATATCAACATTACTAAAATAGGCTTATACAGTAAATTACTTTATTTAATTTGCAGTGACTGTAAATTAAATTTACAGCAGATTTATTGTAATTACTGTAAAATCCAGTTAACACACCTTTAGTTTGAATGCAGTAACATCAGGATCTTTGCTGTAAGAAGTTTTTACATTAATGTTAACACTTTTTACAGGAGTGTATGCGTGCACACAGACACACACGGAGCTGTCCAACATCATTGATGATCACAGAGGTTCATACTGCTGCAGGCCGTTATTAATGAGATGCTGACTTCAATTAAATACCAGTGAGAAAACATTCGCGAACAAAAAAATGTGTATACAAGTGTAGGATTCATCTTTGTGATTTACATCCACACGCGCTGCTGACAGGCTGGCTGGCGAGTACTATTCTGGGAAGTCGGCCTGATGTTGTTTCTGCGATCTGACGATGAATTAAAGATGATGCGATTTCGAGCAGAAACAAGTGTGTGCGTCTCATTTCTTATTAACACGTTTTCCCTCAGCGCCCCACACGTTCACCGTCATTAGCCCGACGCCGTGTCCACCGTATCTTCTGGACCGAAAACCTCGGCTTCGCATCGGACGCACGAGCAGTGTTTGATAGTCTGCGTAGCTCAGCATGAAAAGTGAGCAATAACTAAATGATTCCAGCAGCTAGAAAGAAAGAATAAATCACAGACATGCCGGTGTTTATTTTTCTCAAGGATCTTTAATGATGTAATAAATGAATTCTACATGAAAAGCACAACTTTCATGTTGGAATGTTAAACATGAGTAATTATTGTGATCACAGTCCTGTACGTGAAGGGATTGTCGCCTCTGCGTACAGTTAGTCAGACGCTCAGATTGCTCCTTGAACGTTCTGACTGCTTCCATGTGAACGTTAAACCAGCACAATGCTCCAACATCAGCCCAACGAGCAACGATACAGAGATGTACCAGTGGTCAAACCAGGACTCCCAAGGCTGACTTAAAAATATTCCATTAATGTGTGTGTGTGTGTGTGTGTGTGTGTGTGTGTGTGTGTGTGTGTGTGTGTGTGCAGCTTGATTGGAAGGTTTCAGTCTCTTTTGATGGCAGCCGCAGATCAGTGTTTAAGCATTCTTCTGGAAACCTCTGTGCGGCATCACAGATGCATACAGCAGTTGGTCTCGACACTTGGCTAATCCCACTAACAGCCCACTTGTGCACGAGGATTTGGGGGGTGGCAGGCCTCTTCCCTTTTAGCTAAATGCCTATTGGCAGAGCGGCGTGTCTGTTGGCAGGCCGGAGTGTCCCGGTAGCAGGAAGGAGCTCGGCAGCTGTCAGTCAAATCGATTGGAAATTATGCAGCCTGGGGACGGCGGCGGTCCTCCTGATCCCATCCATCCTTCCGCCCCTCCGTCACTCTTTTTTATTACACTTAAATCCATATGTGGCACTCTGCTCTGCCTGTTTGACCTCTGTGTGCCAATATGCTAACCTCCAGTCTATGCGTAGCATCTCGTATGCAGCGGCAGCTTCAGCCCATTGCAGCT
>VUQP01037195.1:24298-49717 GCA_015108555.1 Coptodon rendalli | reverse complement strand
AGCTGGATCTCTCTATTCAATCTCCACATTCAGAAAAGAGACTCGACTCCTTTGTTTAACACTTAAAGTGATCGTTATTGTGAAGTGATTAAAGAGAAAATGAATTTAATAGAAGTTTAGCCAGAAATGTTGCTTTAGCTGCCATTACATCACTGTCATCACACTAAGCGGATTCATTAATACATTAAAACTGGCGGCGAGTCGAAGCATGAAAGTCAGTAATTCAAGACATTGTGAGGTTAAATTAATTGAGACGCACAGCTTTGAAACTACAATCGCTAAGAGCATTACGACTGTGATCTTCAGCACCCATCCTTCCTCTTCCTCACCTCTCCCCCACCTCCTTCTCTTCCCATTGATCCCCGAGTTGATTTGCTGCCAGTGTCTTTGAGAAGTCCCTTTGTGAGGTCTCGTGATGCAGCACCCTGCATTTACGCCTTTTACTGTCAACTGCCTCTGCAACCTCACAGAGAGCGGAGGACGACCGAGACCAAAAAGGATGAAAGGAGAGCGACGAAAGAGTGAAACAGAGTTCGACCTCTGGCTCTTATATCAGTTTCTTTTCTTCTTCAGGTAGTAGCACTTTGGTTCTGGCAACATGAGCTGCCTAAGTCTCTTAGACTCACACTCTCGAGCCTCTAACCAATCACTTTGTTCTCTGTGTGTGTGTGTGTGTGTGTGTGTGTGTGTGTTTCTTCAGTAATCAGCTTAATAAACTCGAGTGCTTTGATTCACCTTTGGAAAAAACATAACTGGAGTAAATTTTCCTTCATTCCAGGAAAACGACACTGATGTATCCAGAGTACGTCAACACATATACTTACATTATAAGTGGCCTCTTTAGCAGCTATTCAGTAAGCTTGTTTTACTACTAAATGCATCGTGGTGTTTGTAAAGTGCAAAGCAAACAAAGAGAAGAATTGGTATTTCCAAGAATGACGCCGTGGTTCTCAGCTGGAAAAGGACTGGGAAGGTGTTGCTGCCCCAGAATGAGCATGCTCTGAGGGGTGTGTGGGCTCAGACTTAGAGATGGGGTGAGGAGCTTAGTCGCCGGGGACAGGCTGGACCTGCTCGTTCACATCAGAAGATAGTTTTACAGTATCCATCATCCATCACTACATCCCACTATACTTAAGGTTTGGTCGGGCAGCTATTGAACAATTGATCTTTGATGATAGCATCCCAACATGTTTTAAACACTTCAATTCAGTGTTTCTAAAGTGTTGCTTTCTACCATTAGAAAGCATCTGACAACTATCCAGACTCATAAAGGACTATTTTCAGCCACAAAAAGAACAACAGAGTCCTGCAACAGATGGTCTGACCCCCACAGAGTCCTCATCCCGATATGGAGTCAGTCTGGGAGCACATGGAGACACACACAGCCTGAATCCAACAAACCTGCACGTACTGGATTTAAAAAAAGCAAAGTGCATCTTCCAAAAATAAAAATTTGATCCCATTCAACACTTTGACTTTGACTGAAAGAATTGAGCAAATGTTTGAATGTCTCCACTATGGATTTAGAACCTGAAGCACAGCACTATGTGTTGTTGTATAAATCGACACAGTGAACAGGGGTTATTTTAACAGAACATGATGTAGTATGTTCATTAAATCTGTCTGGGTCAAGTATGCTTCACACACACACACACACACACACACACACACACCACCCGCTCAGAATTACTTTTTACAGTAGAGCCTACAGACTTAAACAGAACAGAGCTGATCTCGGTGCCAGACTACATCATCACATCCTCTGATGGCTCAGCTTATATCCTTTTACATGTCCAATTTGCAAAATTCACTAATTAGGTTGTTCATCCTGCTGCAAGCCACTTTGCAACCCAGGTCCTCCTTTCATATCAGGGTCTAGGCCAGTGGTAGGCAACTTCAGGCCTCAAGGACCGGTCTCCTGCAGGTTTTAGATCTCACCCTGGGTCAACACACCTGTATCAAATGATTAGTTCATTACCAGGCCTCTGGAAAACTTCCACACATGTTAAGGAGGTCATTTAGCCATTTAAATCAGCTGTGTTGGATCAAGGCCACATCTAAAACCTGAAGGACACCGGCCCTCGATGCCTGGAGTTGCCTACCCCTGGTCTAGGCTCATGTCATGACAGTTTGTTCCACACAGAGGTTTCTATTATGTATTCCATAAATCCAAGTGGGACAGCAGGGAAGTCCTGGAACGTTTCCATACACCAGCAAATACATATTACTGCAGATGGAAATTATCTTTAAACTAAAGACTTCTTTAGAATTCGTAATGACTGAAACGGCTTTCCTGAGGTTTGGAAATATCCACACATCCCGTCGCTTTCCTTTGAAGACTTTGTGGACAGCCTGAAAGCTAAAAGCTACTTTCTGATGGTTCAGATTCAGAAAGCCAGTGTAATTGAATTCATTGTTCATCGACTCATTTAAGAGTTTTGGTGAGTTTCGGTGCGGGGGAAGTTCTGCCACTGTCACTGCCGCTGCTTTGTTCCCCCTGACAAACCTGACTGAAGGGAAACGTTAAGAAAAAAGGCTTGAAGTAAAACTGCTTTAACTCTTTGCATTAACAAACGGCGCCTGGACATATATAACAATGTGTTCCACTTCACATCATCAGCTTTTAAAGTTTTCCTCATAGCCATAAACTTGAGCGGCTTCCCTCTGAGAGTTATCTCTATCTGTGAGCTCCCTCAGCAAAGAAACGTTCCCACCGCTCACACACAGGAAAGAAGAAAAGACATTAGGAGAGGAACAGTGAGGCGAAAAAGTGATGTGTCTTTTTTTTCAGGGGAAGTTGGACAGATTTTTACCCGTGAGCACTTTGAAACTTTCTTTCAAGAAGCGCACAAACAGAGACGTTACTCTTAGAGCTTCACTCGGCCTGCTGGAGGCCGAAAGAGGCTACGGACCGCTTCCTCGATCCACAGATGAAGTTGATGTAGCTTCACGACATCCACCTGCCTGACCCTCTTGAGACACCCGGTGTCCTTCTGCCGCATTTAAGGTCAGCCGTGTCGGTCCAGCTTGTTGGCTGTTTTGTGGTCAAACACTAATTCGTCGTGGCAGGATGCTGGGAGAGCTCTGCGCCGTCCCCCCGCGGTCCGGTCAGCATTACACGACCCCCGCGGCGGCGCTGACCTCTCGTTTATCAGCGATACCCTCCCTGCCGGGCGCAGAGTGTTTCCAGCTCGACTCAAATAAAGAATGTCTGAGGGGTTTAAAGAGCTGAGCTCAGGCTGTTTCCCCCGAGTGCTCTGCTGGACTGTGAAATACACCAAACTACAATAAAGCTCAGACTTTTCTCCCTCTGTGGGTTCTTCCAGCTGAGCGGCCCCACAGTTTGTCAGCGAGTCCATTTTCCACCCTGTTCCGTCCAAACGTGATGAAGCAAAAATTATGTAATTTCGGTTCCCTCAAAAGAAAAAAATCTCTTTTATTCAGGTTAAAGACTACACCTGATTTCCTCAGGAGCATTTGAAACTACATGATGGTCTACACTGTATGTCACAGTCTCACTGATGGCTAACACGTTGGGTTGGCTGTTTTGCCAGGTCATTCATCCATAGCTGGAGCTGTCAGAGAAACACTATGGAGATTAAATACAGAGTTTTAGAAAACTGTACTCCCCGTTTCTCTTTTTCTTTGTGTAGCATTGCAGGGATGTCACGGCCGGTCATGGCCCACACACAAACAGTCCCTTTAAAACTGCATGTACGCTGTGTTTTGGAAGATGTCAGTATGATTTACACGGATCAGCCGCAACATAGCACAACCTGCCAAAACAGCTATGACCTGTCAGGGTATGAACACAGGAGCTCTCGGGCTCATCTCTGGCACTGTGATGTTGGACGTATGTCCTCTGGATCCTTTGGATTGTTGGGTGGGTGTGGATGGGGTTTGTTTCCCCAGCACGTCTGACAAATGCTCAACAGCACTGGGATCTGGACAGACCACAGCCGAAGCAACACTGTGGGCTTTTTTTCATGTGCTGTCACAGAGTATCAGGATGTTTAAGTGGGTGATGTGTATGTGGCATGCACAGATATGCCATTACGAGCACTGCATGCTCACCATTATGCACATCACCTGCTCGCTCTTTAATGCAGTTGCTATGTGCACATGTGCACATGGAGATTCCCCGTCTGTCTGGGGCCTCAATGGTGTTGCACCCAAAGCCTCCTTGGGGTTCCTGTGGTCATTAGCAGATTGCTGTGAGGAAACTGGAAACGGGGGCAGTTCACCTTCAAAATAAAACTCAACTTTTACTGTCAGTTTAAACTGTCTGCACTTTGGGCTGCGTTGCACTCGTCGCAGTTTCACAACCACATAACACGTAGTTGGTGAGCGCTTACAGACAAGTCAGCGTCTTATCATTTTACCTGTATTACCAGGCACTCACCAACCATTCTCTATGCCTGTGCATTTAGGGTCTATATATAGACCCTAAATATGTCTATGTATACATATTACCTTATTAAACACTTGATTTAAACATGTTAAAATTGTCATTTAATGTCTCCACCTGCTTTTTCTACCCTAGAATCTAATGTGAAAGAGAGGGGCCATCTTTATCTGACCCTCTCAAGCACACACTGCTCTTCAAGCCTTACATTTATAGCCAATCTGAAGAAAGGTGGCTCTAAAAGGGGAGGGGCTAAAGCAGTCTGGATGAATGTACATGCTGCATTCCTGCAGCAAAGACACATTTCATATGTTGAACAGGAAGGAGGTCCCCCCCCACACACACACACACACTCCTTTTTATATTTCCTTTATAATAACTTCCCCTCATCAAATACCAAAAAGAAAAAAATCCCCCCCCCAAAGAAGAGGGAAATTTCCTGGGCACACATTAAAGATGCAAACATCACCTGAAACGCAGCCTGTCAACACCTGCTGACATGCTTTCTATCTGCCACTCCTGCACAGACTAATGAAAGTGTCAGAGTGAAATACGCACCGCAGGAAATTGTTTCACCTGTGCTCTGCAGGACGCGCGAGCGTGACCCGCTTTCACTGCTGAAACCTTTCACCTCGTCGAGGAACGCACCGCGGGGAATAAACTCGTCATCCCGTTTCACACCTGCCGCTCGGACAGGTCCACTCCCGATCCTCTCAAGAGCTCTGAGTTTTAATCTGTGGAAACGGTAGATGCTGTGTTTCACTGAATGCATCCGATCCTTTTCTCACCTCACTCGCATTGTTTCAAGTTTCAGTGTGTAACAATCATACCTTCTGTTGATGTGGAGTAAAAGTCATCCGTCCGAGATTCACACACGCCCTCTGATAACATTTAAGGGAATTCATCCAGAATGACAAAACACTTGTTTGTTTTTCCTCCATAAACTTATTTGGCAAAACTTTTAAATTTGATGCCTTTATGCTGTGGCATGAATCAGCTGTAACGACCGTCTCTTTTTTTAAATGTACCATCTATCGATTTCTGCGCTCATAAAGTGCACGTACTGCTCTCCAGGGAGCATTTGTGTTTTTGTAAATGCAACTCAAACTGCATTTATTCTCGCCGACTTCTTCTTTCTCTCTTTCTCTTACTTTAGTTTCTTCATTTAGAATACATATATTAAAATCAGTCTCTTCTTTGTTAGGTCTGTATTTTAAGCCAGGTTCTAAGCCATCGACTTGAAATGTAAGTCTCGATGAATGCTTAGCTGAGCTTTGATTGCCCACCGTGCACACACAGCAGCCCCGAGAGCAACTTTGTTGAATGCAACTCTAATTGTTTCCTTCCTGCAGATTATCAGTTGTTGAAACATCAGGTTCATCTCTGCAGACTGAGAAATATTCTTAGTGAAGTTGAGCATTTGCACTTTCATAAATCCTCCTGAGCATCCATTGTTGCTCTTGCTGGGCGTACCTTCTGTTGATCTCTGCTCGCTTTAAGTTAGAAAGCAAACACTCCTGACAGCACCGGCTCTCCTGAGTTCATCCCACCCGGCTTGCTTTCTCTGTGGAACACCGTGAAAGCTGAACCTCTTCCCTTGTTGACCGCCGCCCGTGTGGAGGTTCACCTGTAACACGTCTGAAACGTCCCCTGTCATTGAGCGCAGCCCGTGTGGAGGATGCGTGCTGACACGAGGCCCGGGCCGGGGCTCATCACGGAGGATTAGCTCTTATTAGAGCTGAGTGCGGACCATAATGCACCACAGGTGGCTGGCTGAGCGACCCGCCGGCGTTTGGCTCGGTGGCTGAAGTGGATGGAAGGCCAATTATCGCCACATTCACACCAGAGCCAACGCTCTGCCGTGGGCGGCCCCGCTGCTTTCTGCTGCGCTCCGAGGGTGAAACAAGGACAGAGTGATGCTTGACAGCGCTGAAGCTCTGCTCTCAGCTGCTCCGATTCCTCAAACAGCAACACGAGGGGATCGGGTCATCGTTAGCTGTGTTGGAGTTTCAACAGTCCAATGTTTGCGCTTTTAGTTTTTATTGCCAGCCTGACTCGGGTTTGATTTTGAATACTGATGACAAACATTGGCTCAGTATCCAAGGAAACAAGCGTGAGTTATTCAGTTTATTTGTTTGGGGTCCTTTTTTATGAGTAATTGTGCAGGATGGAGACGGTCGCTGATTCTTCTTATTAATACAGGCTTACAGCTTTACCTCTACTGGGATTCATGTGCCTGCGTTCATTACCAGCACCAGCATAGCTTTGCATGATTCACAGCCTGAAATGAGTCTTTAATGGTTTTGTGGCTAAACTCAAGCCTAAATGTCTCACCAGAGGTTGAATATTTAAAGATGAATCTTTAAAGGTGGGGTCACCACTGTTGGTAGATGTAAAGGGACTTTAAAAAAACATTTACTTTAACTTTAAATATGATCAATTCTTAGTTCTTAGTGCAAACATTTTAAATGTTTAAACACTGAAAATTCAGTTTTGCAAATAGTGGAAAAACCATCGAATGAAATCATTTAAGTAGTAAATTGTGATATCCAGCGTGTAACCATCTAATTTGTGCTTTAACTTGTATCAAACACCTCAATTCAGAATGCGAGTGCCTCCCGTCTACACCGCAACTGTTAAAATTAAATCTCTAATCTCTTAAATCTCTTCATTTGCTGCTATTTACCCCACAGAGTGCTACACGATGTCTCGCAGCCACAGACGAGGTATGTTCCAGTCCCTCCGTGGTGCACTGTGGAGAAAAACATCCTCCTTCCTGCCCTCGTCCTCCCCCCCTCGGTCGGAGCACAGTGGCATTAAGCTCCGTAATGAAACTCTGATTGTTTGTCGCAGTCAGCTCGCCCAGGTTTGATCCACCCTGATGGGAAATAACACGGGAACAACCGGAGAGCCGCTTCCCAAAAATTGCAAATTTGCTTTGAGCGAGAGGACAGCTGAAATATTATCATATTTGTCTATTTGGTTGTTTGGCTTCTTACAGAAGAACGAACGAAGATAAAAAAAAAAAGAACATGGAGGAGTAAAGTAGGGAGGGAACGCGGGGAGGCGGATGTAACAGCACAGATGTTTTCCAGCAGATGTGGGAGACGGCTGCAGGGGTTTTTGCTCCTGTTCAGACAAGAATCAGAGCGTTGCTGAGGTCAAACACTGGAGCCAGGTGATCACGTGCGGCTCACACTTGCTGTTTAACTTCATCCCAAAGGTGTCGGATGGGAGACGGGTTTAGACCAGTCTGAACTCACCTCTGTGTAAAATATCACAGCGTGCTGTGGAATCCAAATGTAGCCACAGTGGACGGGTAGACTGCAAACAAACCGAGCGCGTCTTTGTTGAAAAAGAGAAATGTGAGTGATGACACTGAATCTGTGAATCACTACAGAGCAAAAATATGTGGAAAATTTTTGTTTCAATCATCTCACGGTTTTTCTTTTTCTTTATTTTACAAAATGATCTGAAATAAACTTTTATTTCTTAGTTTAAATTTTCTGTTTAAACGTTCTTTTGTATTATGAGCTCAGTCAGAGTGTGTTTATTCACTATGTTACACGTAGACATACACCACAGTGCAATGTCCAAGGCTCATTTTGCCAAGTGTGACCTGCTGTTTGCTGTTTTCTTTATAATGACTAAAATCAGAAAGAAACAAAAGTCAATGGAAAATTTAATTTTCATAATAAAAGAAGCTATTCAGCTGCACTAAGTTCAAATAAAGGAAATTAAAAGGTTTAATAATTAAGTGAAAATGAGACTTACTGGTTTGACTTCACTGAACAAAAACAGATTTATATGTCAAAGCAAACATCAGTTATTCACACCATTGTGTTTATAAGTTCACCAGATAACAGGACACAGACCTTTTTTTGATCCTTTGCTCATACTGAGGCTGCTAGCTTGGGCCGGCTCTGACCTATTGCTAGTTTTAGCCTAAGCTATTTTCCTTTCATTAGCGCCTTTAAAACAAAGTTTCCTATTAAGTTAGTTTCACATGTATGTATGTAGCTGAGAACTTGCAGAAACCTATTTTTGCTGTTAAATCCACAAAAATAAAATCTGGAGCTTCAGAATGAACGCTTCAGTAGAACGACAGTGTGGAGGTAAAATCTGGAGATGATAACGTATATCGGGAGCGTTTGCATTTATTCATGGAGGTAACGACTATAACTCTGGCTGCAGACATCACTAAGATCCTCACAGCCAGGACTTTGTCCTTATTAGCTTATTTTATGCTCACTAGTTATTGCTTCTGTGTTTGAGGCTAATAAACTAGCAGTTATCACCACATGTGCTCAGCAGGTTAAGGTCAGAGGTCACTGTCCACATCTGACCTCCAGTTAATTATTTGCATAATTTCACAGCTCAGCTTTAAAAAAAAAAAAAGCCTGGATCCTGACGAACACGTGAAGACTCGGAGAAAGCGAGGACGCTAAGCTGTGAGCGCTACGTGTTTACCAGACTGTGAGCTGCTTATGTCACACATGAATAATGGATGAACTTGTAATTATTAATCCTGCTTCCAGCGGGACTGCGGTGTGGTGGAGCGGCGGGAGTGCCAAAGGCAGGACAGAGCACAGAAAACAGCCCAGCGGCGCCGGAGCCCGACAGCCAGAGCGCGAGGAGCGAGCGCGCAGTTTGTCTGAAGGAAAAGAATCCGAGTTTGAAGAAGAGCGTGAGTGACGACGGAGCTGTTGGGGGAATCGGCGCCGATGTGCGAGCGCCGCTTTAACACGCACAGTAACGCACGGGGTGTTTATCGCTTTTGAGAGTGAGTAAATTTGTGTCACAGCGTTTAATCTGTGAGGCCGCGATGGAGCTAATTAGAGGGTTTCACAACATTTAGGAGCTCATTTCCACTGTGATTTGTTTCCACTGTGGAAAATGTGTTTGGAAACATGATCTCGCTGTGCTGAATCAGAGACTTAACGGCAATAAGGTACTTTAATTACTGACAATTAGAGCCGCGAAGCCTTTATAGTCTTCATCGCCGATACTGCGTGCATTATTATATGTGCAGACACCAGCAAACAACAATATCTGCAAATTACATTTTCAGCTTTTTACACAATCATCATTTTCAGGCAGTAATTAAAGCCGTTTTCTTAAACAAGAAACGGCGAGGACCTCTCGTGTCGCTTACACACCGTTAAATATAAACTCAGAGGAGTCAAATCAGGATCAGGTCGGGTTTTTGTGGCGATATAACCGAGTCAGCAGCCGGCCGGGTCACACCCGTCACTCAGGACTCCCAAACACATATTTCATTTCCTCACTTTGGACTGAGTCAGGTGCACCCACCGCCAAAATAAGTGTACCGTCAGCAGGTTAAACACACACACTCTTTGGCTTTCCACTAACCTGAGAGAGGAGAGCAAGTACACAACAATCAGGTGTTCACAGCGAGATCAGAAACGAATACGAGAAACATCAACAAACGACGCTGAAGCCAGAACAGCAGCTTTAAATCTGCTCGGCTCTCAAAACAAGAAAGAAAAATATGGCGTTTAAATTTTAATATCTGGAACCTGCATCTTCTCCTGTTCCACCGAAACAGCCCAAATCTATGGATGTGCATTTTATGCATGTGTATCAGATGTCTGACCTCTCAGGCTTATCCATTACAGTCGTGTGTTAACAACAAGTGGCAATGTCATGAATCTGCAGGCGGAGCAGCTTTCCTTCTTCCTCAAATCAATCAGTGACAGGACAGTGAAGCTCAAACATCCAAGGACCAAACGAAGGAAAGAGTAAAGAAACTACAATAACACAGAGAAACCCAACAATCACATGACTCCCTTTGAGCAAGCACTTGGCGAAAGTAGGAAGGAAAAACCCCAAGAACAGCACATACATACATCCTTTTTCCCCCACAGTGCTGTTTTACAAGTCAGGGATGAACGCTGATCCACTGCAGCAGAATTACAACCTTCTTATTTAAATGTTATTCGACACACAGACAAGTAAAAGACAGGAAGTGACTGTTACAGCGAGGGGGTCCGTGGCTGTGGTGGGGGGGTGTTTAGCACCAATGTGCAGTTGTCTCCTTAAAGAAAGAGTAACTGCAAATCAATACAGAATTGTTCTGAGAGTTCACCTTTATCCTCTCGTGGAGCATCTGCTGCAGCACACACGGCTTTTGCCTTTTACCATCCCCACTAAAAAAGCGAAGGGAGCGCTCCGAATGAGGAAACATCTTCTGGAATAACGGCGTTCATCCCACCAGTGGAGTACCTGACACTTGAAAAATAAACTCCCAGGTGCTCTGAAGCTGTTTTTCCTGAACAAGATTAAACAAAAATAAGAACAATCTTTAAAAGTTAAAGAGAATGAAAGTGCCTTCGAAGTAAACTCTCAGAAGTCTTTAAGTTAAATTTGGCTGATATAAAGAGCTGTTTGCAAAACGAACGTCTGGCCTTGAAGAAGGAAGGCGATGATAAGTGGAGGTTTATAACAACAATAACTGGCACAGGCGCGGTCTATCTGAAAACACAAGCGGCGGTGGCAGATAATGGCTGACAGAATCTATTTACTGTACACGAGATGTAATATCTCCGAGCTTTCAGCGCAGGGATAATTTGGAGAAAGGCAGAGATTAAGACCGAACGAGAACGAAAGGATTGGGGAGAATCGAAAGGAGAGGAATTGAGACTTAAAGCGAGAACGAGCTGCTCGCTGTGTTTCGGTCCACATTGTTCTCACGTTAAATGCAGCAAAATGCAAATTCAGCAGGGAAGCACAAAACAAAAGAGAATAATAATAAAAATGAGCCACGATCACTTTTTCCCCCCTGCCTTCCTAAAACTGTTTAGCTTCAGCATCTAGTGATGACTCACCCGCCCTGGGCCACGCAGGGGGAAAACACAAATTCATTAAAAAAATACAAGAGCGAGTGTTTGTGGTCCCAAATACTAAAAAGCTACACTCCAACAAAAACCCATTATTCCTCATCTGCCTCGGATAATGACTGTCAACAAGCGTTTCGAGCAGGCAGGATGTTTTACTGTCACACAACAGCGCGGCGCTTTGTGCTTTAAAATAAAACCTACTGACGACTCGCGAGGAAACGAGTCATATAGACAATAAATAAAAGAAAGAAGCCGTTAAAAATCTGCTTCGATTAATGGTGCGTCAGGGGATTTAGACTGGATTTGTGAAAGCCAATACGCATAACAAGGTACTGGAAGTTGAGTCAGTTTTACTAATATGACCCGGTTCCAGGATTTTATTATAGTCTGCAGAACATGACACGGCTCCTGTGCTTACATCTGCAACCCAATCATGGAAGATACTTCTTCTACTTCTGATGGTGTCTGTAGAAGAACTGCAAATCTTCAAGGATTTCAAATTAAAAGCATCTTGGACTAATGTTGTTGTTTTGGCTTCATCAGAAAAGGCGCAAGGTGAAAAGATGCTGCGATCGGCCTTAGAAATAAGCTTCATAAGGAGCCGTCTAAAGGTTGTCTGAACATCCTATCAGAATGCCTCCTGCGTACACCCCCTTAGAGGTTTTGTGGGCACCCCAAGCTGGAAGGAGACCGAGGGATAGACCCCAGAGAGAGAGAATATTTCCCATATGCCCAGGTAGCCAGATGGGATATCGGGATCTCCCAGGAAGAACTGGAGACCATTGATGTGGAAAAGCATGCCTGCAGTACCAGCTGCTGTCTAAGGTGCTAAAGCCATGACGTGATGTCAGGTAGGGATGGATCTTAAAGCTCCTTCTAACCCCGTCCATAACTGCAGAAGTTTTTGCTTTTATTGGTATATTTGTGTTCTGGTTTCACAGGTCAGATTCTTAGAACTGGTATAAGCTTTCTAACAGCTCACCTCCCTTCCTTCAATCAGAAATGTGTCTTTTCAGTTCTAGTACGTAGATTATAACTATGACTAATTAGAAGGAGGAATTCAACTAGCAAATACCTGACGTACTGAAAATAGGTACCATTTCCTTCAAATGTCCAACACCTATAATTTTCTTGCAGACAATAAATCCCTGCAAGGAAAATAATCCATTCACCAAGGGTTGAAAAGGCAGCTGGCAGATTAGCAGAGCTCAGTATAATCAGAAAAGTGTAAGAGAAAAATGTAATTACATTTATTTTAAGGATTTTTTTAAAGTCCTTTGAAAGTGAAGACAGTTTCCCAGTACTTCAATCTAATCTCCAATGTAATCAGTGTTAAATACTGACCTGTGGTACTAAAGCAGAGATTCTGACAACCTTTATTCGAGCCATTGTTTTGACTTAATGCGATGTATACGGTTCAATAAAGACGATGTGGGACTGGCAGGGCTTCGTTCAGGAAAGCCACACCGACTACGGTCGCCCTCATTAAACTGTCAGGTGCCTCGGGTAAAATGATCCGACGAATGGAAAATGTGAAATGTTAATTGAATGAGGAAGCCAATAAAGTCTGATATTCAATAGATAACAGCCTGCTCTTTTCTTTTCCATTACTGTTTATAAATGTTAAACCCATTAAGGCGAGAGCTTCGGATACACCAGCAGGAAGACAAAAAAGAAGAAGAAGAAAAGATTCTTAAAGAGAAATTCAAGAGTTTTCAGCAAGAATAAAAAAACAATATAACTTATATTTCATTGAGGTTTGTTCTGTGGTTCTCGTGAATTGGTGGTTATCTCATTCGATTAACAAGAAACCGAGCCAACTGGGTTTTCTGCCATCGAACCTTCTAACTCTGAATGTTCACTGTGAACCAACCAGTTAGTGACCTACAGTTCAAACAGCTGAACAGACTCTCTACTTCCTTTTACCGCAAATAATGGAGGCACAATGAAGAGGCTGTTACCTCTGTGCACACATGCTACTGTAATTGTAGAACAGCATTTCCTTTGGTTTTGATAACAGCATCTCTGGAAATGAAAATACCTGAAGGCTGGTTATGAAGAGGAAATTGAGTTGTTGCCATTTCATTAAAAACCAGAACGAGAGCACGAGCACAACAGAGCCGGCTCAAATGACAGTCAAACAAGCAGCAGTCCCAACAGAAGTCGAGACTGATGAAGAGATCTAATATAGTGGTTACCTCGACTGCTTCAACCCTGCACACACAAACGAGCAATTAGATTTCAGCACCACACGCTCGCTTGTCCATCAAAACGGTGGAAAGGTGCACGCTGTGGACGCATCCATAATGCAACAACCGCACACAGCGCTTGGCTTTGGAGAGTGTCAGACTGTGTGAGTAATTAATATCACTCAGATGTGGACGTGAGCAGCGTTCACAAGTCAGAACCAGGCGATTAGTTACGAAGAGTCGGTCAGAAGCCAAACAAGGTGACTGGAAATGGCAGATTAACCCCTCAGGTAATAAAATATGAATTAGCATTTCTACTTTGTAATTACAAAACCCACTGAATAGATTTAATCCAAGTTAGTGTTCAAAGCGTATATGCTGATTGGACTAAGTCATGGATTTCCAGGGCGTTCCTCACGCAACCAATAAATAATCAACAAAAAAATGAATAGTTTGAATAGTTAGGCTTTCAAATGGTTGAAAGGGCTAGCTTAATACAAGACATAAACTCTTAAACTTAAGCTAAAATTCTGAATAAAACATTCAAAATGGTGAGCTAAAAGCATGGCTAACAGGTAACGTTTATATTTGAAAATATCTACGGAAAAATTTTTGAATGAAACCAAGTTTGTATTTGGTTTGTATTGACTGTCCATTAATCAAAGCTTGATTGATAACTTATTGCTACCAAAAATAATAGAAGAGCTTTAAAATTTACTGCCAACTGTAATGAAACTGGATGTAATACAGTAAAGGAAACGGGGTCTTTGTGGTGTTTCCTTCGGCCCACGATCAGCCTGAGGATCTTTCCTCAAGGCCCTAGACCAGAGTCCCCAACCCTCGGACTCCGCAAACCGTTTTCTCATTTACCATGTAGGTAAATATTTTATTCCTGGCCATTGCTGACTTTTGAACAGGCGCGGTGGGCAGCTATGTGGGTCAGCGACATTCAGGTCCACACTTCAAGCCAGCTGGGGGCAGTATTGCACCCACAACTGCCAAAAAAACGAGAAAGAAGAACTAACTTACTAGCTTGGGAGGTGCAGAGATGACTGAGTAAATAAAGTTGGCTTTGTCAAAAATACTATGAAAGTTGGAGATTTAAAGATGAATCAACAAAATCCACTCACAGCTGACTAATGAACATTTGCGTGCATGCTTAAGAATTGCATTGATCCCATTTCACCCAAAGTTTAAATGCAAACTTCTCCCACTGAAGGTTTAAGTTGTGTTGAGTTTGTCAAACATGTTTCCTGCACAGTTTAAATTACTTCTTAATTTTCCTGAATATTGAGGGTTTTTAGGCACCTTAATGTTGGTTTATGTGCAACAGATGTCACAAAGATTACTGCATAATTTCACTGTTAAACTGTTGTTTGTTTAATGTTGGTATTGAACAGGATTGCACTTGTCTGTTCAGCAGATGGTTTAATGGACATATGAATGACTGATCAGACAAAACTCTATATTGTTAATAAATATAAAATAAAAATGAAAGAAAATTTTTTTGTTGGTTCATTTAAAATGTTGGGACCTCAGATTGATTGGATGACGGAGGGAGTGGACCTCCTTTTAGCCAGAGAGCCCTGGCCTAGATGCACTCTGGATGTCGTTCCCTCTCCGAGTGCTTCAGTGAATAAACCCTCTGTGGTGTTGTCATCTTGACTTTGTTTCCTTCGAGGTCGGGTGTTTCTGTCGCGCCCCGCCGGTGCTGTCTCTCTCACACGACTGTTTATGTTTGCCGTTCCCCTCCCCTGTGGTTTGTCCATTTTTTAAAAGTCTGAGTACATAAATTCTGAACTATGATCTTGCAGCAATTCAAATTTTCATCCCGGTGCCGGGGCTTTGTAATGTGCCGTACTTTCCAGATGCACGGTTCAGTTCAGAGGCCTATTTGCTCCACAGCGAGAGGAGGAGGCGCAGAGATTTATAGAGGAAAATAGTAATGTGCACACCGGTGTTTGTGTGTGAATATGTATGCTGTGCATTTCAAGCAGCTCAGGTGGCACAACGGTGTGAACGTTTAAACACTAAATAAATCATGTAGCACAAACACAGGGTGCTTGTAACACGCCTCCTGACATGTGGTCACTGTGCTGTTGTCACGAGGTGCTTGCGAGAGGCAGAAAGAGAGAGGCTGTCATATGTTTGCATTGGACATGGATTATGCATATGTTTGTATGCATGTATGCCTACTTAGAAGCAGCAGGTTTGCAAGAGTGTGCAGAGGAGGGGCCGCGTCTCTGGGCTCTGCATAATGGATGAATTCGCTGCAGCGAGCAGAACAGGCCAAGCTGGACTCATTTCAAAATGCCTCGAACGCTGCTATTTATACAGAGAGCTGGAAGGACTTCAGGAGCAGCAGCAGGAGGAAGAGGAGGAAGAGGAACAGGGACCACTCACAGGCACCTTAGCTGTGCCCAAGTACCACCCAGGTCCATGTTCACTTCTACAGGCCAAGAACACAAGCTGAGAAAAGATCCTGACTTTTTATTTGGTTTCTGGTTTGTTTTTATTCTAATAATAAACCACTCATAGAGATGAGTCTCTTTCGTGCCATTTATTTCATCTACTCTGCTTTTGCTGTTTGTTTTTTTTAATTGGAAGAGTCAAGTATCCTATAAATCCTAAGATGCCTCATCCAGCAGGTTAACAGCAACCTGCTGAGAGTTAGGGGTTTGTTGGCGGGGTCAATCTCAGAACCGAGATCTCTTTTTTTCAAGGATGATTTTTGCTTGGCTAGCAAGAGGTCCAGGATTCAAATCCCGGATGAGCCCCCATTTATGTTACGACCCGGCTCCGGAGCTGCAACATAAATATGGAGACTAACACCAGAATTCCACAGAGAAGAGGTTTTATTTTAAATTATATAATAAGTTAGCTAAAATAGTTGGTGTGCCTCCCCGACAGCCTGCCTCAGCCGTTATCCACACCTCACCACAGCCTGATTTGGTGCCTGACATCTCTTTAACTTACTCATATTTAAAGATTTCGTCTTTCAAAGTTTCACTTGGTGAAAAACTTGTTGACACGACTGCTTTGAGAAGAAAGGTCCAGCCCTGCTGTAGCGCACAGCTGTCTCCTAAACTGCTCTTTTTAGCTAGTAAGAGAGTAAAAGCAGGAGACACTTACAGGTAATCAAAATCACACTTTATTCACTACACTTAACTTGTAGGTGAGGTGATTTTGTACAATGGCTGCCAGAGGAAAACCATTAAGGAGCTGGGCAATGCCAGCACGACACTGTATTTGAGCTAAGCTATTACTGAAAATGTGCAGACAGGCCCTGGGCCCTCTCCCAGCCACCTTCACATAGCACATAGCTGTCAGTGTAGGTGTTCTCACAATACTTTTGTTTTTGATTCTCTTTGTAAATGTGTTATTTTTTCATACTTTTCAGTGAATATTGTTTTTTTTTATTTTTCCCCAAATTTTGGATTTTGTCCCTCCAGAAACAGTTTTCCGGACTTTTATAACTTCCTTCACTTTTTGGGTTGCAAAGTGGCTTGCACGTATTTACTAACTGTGGGCATGCTGAAGTAGTTTAAATCACACTCCCTGTGTGGAGGGCTGACAGCTGAGCCATCAGCCCATGTTGGCTGGCAAAAAGCTCAACCGACTGCGGCTGAGCACGGTCTGCAGATGCTGTGGTCATTTTATTGAAGGCATTTTCTCGGCTTACACTTCAAATTTCTTCAAGCTTTATTTTACTGTAGCCAAAAAAGTCTGGCAAGTAACGAATGCATAATTTTTTAAAGCTGTTTTGAGTCAAGCTGAAGGGCTGAAACCATCATGCTTAATTCTGGTGAATGTGGATATCACAGAAGCATGGAGAACAGAGAACAGTGTGAAGTGCTTCATTTCGAATGTCCGAGATTTTCACTGTGGGCTTTAAAAAAGAGAGCGATTCTTTCAAAGCCATAACTATGTTTGAAAAAAGGCTTTTATTTCATTTGCTGAATAAAAACTTAACACATTTCCTGTAACTGCTGGCACAATAGAACCAAAAAGTCTTCGCAGCAACAGAAAAGAAACAAATAACGCACATCAGAAAGGTAATAAAGCTACGGTCGACAGGTAAAAGGGATCCGGGTGCTAATTTTAATGACTTATTTGGGCGTCACATCCCAGAGGCACGTCACCAACAGCCTGCAGCCGAGCCGCCGTCAAAGCCTCATTTCTTTAATTTCACATCAGAGTGAGGAGTCACAGAGCTGTTTAGATTTGTCAACAGGGCTGATTAGAGGGGAAGAAGAGGAATAATAAGGATTTAATGAGAGCAGTACAATGCTGAAGGATTCTGTTGTTCCTATTCATCCTGCTGAACAGGACGAGACTGACAAGTTTCCTTTCAACTCTGACAGATTTCAGATGTTTCAGTTCATCTGAGTGTTTTTGTCTTAGTGCTTCATTGATTTGTGGATTTCGTTGTGCTTGACGTGCTTTAACTGTGTGTTTTAAGACATCCGGTCCTTTCTTAATATCACAGTGATGATATATTACTAGTGCTTTGTAGCACATTTTTAGGTTTTAGTTTAACTTTTGTGTTGTATTTAAGTGTCTCATAGTTTATTTGTTACTATTATTTTTATTACTTGTTTGAAGTCTTTTATAATCATTTTTATTGATCTTTTTTATCATGGAGCAGCACTTGGTATGGATGCAGGTGTACACGTGTTACAGCAGGTACAGTTATTCAACGCCCTTCTACCTCAACTCTCCAGGTCAGTAAGGAGTCGGGCTCTCGTTGTGGCCCACCGGAGAGCTGAGACACCCGGCATCATCAACTAGACAAAGGTCATCCTACTCCCAGAAGCTCCACTAAAACCTATCTTTGTTCAGAACTTCCCATCTAAAGGAACCGCGTTAAAAAAGTCCATTAACCGCATTTATCAGCTAGCGAACAAGCCAAGCTACGCAGCCGCGGGAACGAGCCGTTAACCGGTAAATGGATTATAAAAATGGGTCTAAATGGATGATGTGAAATGAATGACCGCCGGGGTTTAGAGCCAGGCCCTCAGTCGGTGCTTTAATATTAAAAATTCCCCAACTTTAGGAGGTGGGGCAATAATGAAACACTAGAATACTAATTTAATGGTGTATAAAAACTGATGGGCAAACTTGGGCTTTTAAAATAGCGAGTATGATTGATGCCGCAGAGCAGTCACTGTATAATTAGCTGCTGTTCTCCAAAGTTTTAATGTGAAACTGAAAGTTTCAAACAGCAAATATGCCTCTGCTGTTTGCTCCAGTTTAATGTACCGTCTTCTTTTTTAGTACTCTGTGAAATTGGTGCGACTCTAAGGTGTTTTACTGGCTGTGCGATTCCTGGAAAATGAGCGAAAATGAGGTTTCAGAGACGAGAAACAACACGGCCTGCTGGCACGCCTGTCTGCCTGTTTGTTAGTGTCCCAGTAACCGACCCCCGACCTTCACTGCATCAACACACAGATGCGTACACACACACACAGGGCGAGGGAGTGTGTGGGAACCTCATGGGGACTGAGTGATCTGATATGCATCAAAGAGAATATGTTTTACATGTAGCACCGAGCCCAGCAGAGAGCTGCACAGCAGAAGATCGCCCGCTTTTTCTTTTTCTGCGACCAACTTTTTCTCCACGAATCACAAACTGATTTCCATCTCGTTTATCCTCGGCCATTTTGATGTTAGCACGTACGCTGAAGTCTGACTCAACCTTAGACTCTGGTGGAGCCCAAACACAGACTTTGCTTTCCAGAACCTCAGTCAAGTTTTCTGAAAAACCTTTGAATGTAATAACTTGATAAGGAAGTCCCCTAGGATTTTCAAATTAATGGCACAGCTGTATCTGCTAGAAGGCTGAGCGGTGGTGACCCCCTGTATTTTTTTTCTCTCAGTTCAAGCAATTGATATGTTTTATATATTGTGAATTAAATATGGCTTTATGAGACTTGTAAATCATTTTATTCTATTTTTATTTACACGGCATCCCAATGTTTTGTGCAAATGTGCAAGAACAAATTTGCAAAGTTATTTTTTTTTTCTTTTTACATTATCTGTGTCATTTTTACTAACTATTTTCCCTTTGTTAGGTTTAAATTGTCGGATTGTCATTTATGCTTAGAAACAAATACTCATTTACGCTTAGAGGTATATAATCAATTGTATAGTGATGGGATGTCTGATCCTTAGCAGTCTGCAAAGACTGTGCCTTCCAGAGTGTTCTGGCATATACACACACATCCTAAGGTCATGAGAGAGGTCGTACCTTCTCTTACTGATTTATGGTATAGGAGGACACCTGCTCTGTATCTGTTTAAGCATAAGAGCCCTGTGTTTTGGTGGACTGCTGGCACCGGCTTTTTAGGGAGGCGTTCACAGGGCCATATCTACACACACACACACACACACGTACACACAGACAGGTACTCTTTGTTCACATGTATGCCTGTGTAAGATGTCCTATGTTAATGAACCTATGCATATACATGTGACCACAATAAAGAGCAGTGCTACGGGGGAGTTAACTGAGAGCGACTGGGGTTCGAGCGTCAGGAACAGCGCTCGTCACAGTTCTCTCCCTCGTGCACGAGATCACACAAAGAGTTCTGCCTGGTGTCCAATGCTTTTTGCCATTGTAGAAGAATTGTCTCTAAATGTTCCAGCAATAGGCCTGTGCTAGACAGACCTATCACCCTTTAACCTGCTCACATATCCTTTTCACCTTCACTCCACACTCTACAACCTCGCCTCATCTGTCTTTCCCTCCATCTCCTCTTGTCCGGATAACCAGCGAGCACAGTAAAAGCCAGGTTGTAAATCGTTCCACTCACAGACGTAACCGGGCTGTCCTTGCCGACTCTGCCGCTTGTAAACTTCCCAGGCAGGCGGCGTGTCTGATAAGGTCATCCTCGGGGGACGGTCATTACATTAATGACTCAATGGAGCTCTGTCCTTCCACCTTTCATTAAACGTCCTGCAGGTGCGTCTTTGTCATAGAAACGGGACCACGAACAGCAGCTAATGCAGGCGCAGGATCAGGGAGTCCAACAGTTGAACCTTTGCGAGTTAGTGAACTTGTAAAAGTACATGCTGTTTGAGGCAGTACGTTAAGAAAGTCTCAGGAGTTCAGTTTCTCTCCAAAAGTAAACTTTCTATCAAATGACAACACTGCAAAGTAGCAACTTCATCCTCTGCCGAGGAGGATTACTTCCTATGTTACGGGTCAGAGTAAGTTTAGAACAAACCCCGAGTTTCCTGAATGTCTGTCTGACAACGGAGCTGCAGCCAGAGTTCATCACTGCACCACAAACTGCTGCTGATGTTGGCAGAAGTTCAACGTTCCTTTGTGTGTGAGTAGGTGGGTTGCACAGGTAGCATCCAAACTGAACAAGCAACTGCCAAAAAAAAAATCCAAAAGCAAAACAAGAAAGTTTTGACGAAAACTTCTCGATTCAACGCAGTGAAACGTCTCTTTGTGCAGTATATGCACGTTTAAATTAGCACGGTGAGTGCTGTGTTCAGTGGTTGGATTACTCATCCCTAAAAATCAGGTATTTTTACATGCTGAAAGGACTTAATATGTACCAACTGTTCAGTATTGTGATTCTTCACACAAACTGGTAAAACGTCCGTTTTTTAAACTGTGCACGGCAGGCTTTATTAAATACATGTCGTTTAAAAAAATGCAGCTTTTATATCAGGAATTCAAGGAGAAATGTAATTGTGTTCACAGCTCAAAGCTTGTGGCTCGAGATCATTGGGTATGCTGTTTTCTGTGAGTGTTGTGAAGTAATACGTAATACTTCTGCTATTAGAAAAATATCAATCCACCTCCCAAACCACAAACTGAATATCACTGATTAAGGTGATAGATGTATATGAATGTTACACAAACACTATGGTACCTGTCAGCAGGAGTTTTCTGGGTTATTTTCTCAGTAAACATTGAAAAGTGGAGCCAAAAAACACATAATTTGTCAAAGTAACAGCTCTGAATATCATTTGGAGTAAGAATGTGAACGGTTAACAAAGCATCCTGTACCAGATTCAGTCTGCCAGGAGGACTTTCTGCTGTTGTTGGAAGGTTCACCCTTGTTGAAACACAACTTTAACCTTTCAAAGGTAGACACAAATAAGGCAAAACCACAAGACAAATTTGAAGCCTGTCTCAGGTAATGTCATCACACTCGCACATCCGTCTATCTCTGTAGTATTCTCCTGAACAACAGGCGTCACCCAGCCGACAACACCGACTCATCAGCGCTGATATATGAGGAAAATAAGTTTTTATCACAAAGTCTCATCTTTCTGTATAATCCGTGAATATTTGAGCTTCTGTACTCATGTAGCATTAAAATGCTGTTTTAAAAATTCTACTTATCTGGCGCCAAATTACTCACCTCAAAGTACTTTATATTGTAAGGTAAAGACCCCACAACAATGCAGAGAAAACACCAACGATCAGACGACCCCCTATGAGCAAACACTTGGCAACAGTGGGAAGGAAAAACTCCCTTTTAACAGGAAGACATGTCAAACAGCACCAAGCTCAGGGAGGGGCGGGGCCATCTGCCGTGACCGGTTCAGGTGTACAAAATCGTACACTCCTGTTTTTAACCCAGCAGCAGCAGAAATGGCGGCTAGCGATAGCGGACATCGTGTGACTTTGTTGTAAAGGTGCTGTCTTGCCTGCACATTTTTCAACAACATGTAATCCTAATAATCATTCAAACTAGCCCCTCCCCCATACTGCACAGGACAGGAACATTAGCATTACTTAGCTAAACCAGGAGCTATGTGGTGCATTTCTTAAAGACATGCGTTTGTTTACTTTAGCAGCGACAGTCAGCACCTGAGTCCCCCAAAACAGCCAAAATATTAAAGCAGGGTTTCTACACTGTGACGCCGCCCATGTCACAGGTTTAAAGTCTGCAGCACGCCGCCACGGCTGATGAGCACAGCAGCTCAAAGAACAACCCCATCACCCAACCCCCTCCTTTCCAGTCCAATCTAATGTTCAGCTACAGTGCACACATGATTTCATTTCACCTGCACTAAGCTAGCATCTGATTAACACAGTGTATAGCAATCTAAAGCCAGAGTGAGAGAGTGGTAGGAAGAGTGAGAGGAAGAGGAGGAAGAGGAAGAAAAATAGAGAGGTGTTGTTTATTTCCCAGCTACATTTTTATTCCATTATTCTGGGAAAACAAGCAACAACAAGAAGCCCATTACAGTTTCATTCCCCTGCAACTTCCCTGAACTGTGAAATCTATAAGCCAAGAGTTCAGAGCAGAGGAGCAGGGAGGGGGAGGCGAGGACGGGAGCACGGATGAGAAATTAATTATTTGGTGGAGGCGACACGGTTCATTTGGCTCAGAAAAGGATGTACAGGGAGCCGACGGCACGCCGGTGTTCATCACAAGCAGCATCGGCTCGACTGAGAGAGAAATGCACGGGCGAACCGTTTTCATAAGCACTGGCTAATTCAGCTTACATCAGTCAAATTTGATTTAATTCAGGAATCACAAAAAAGAAGGTGGCTAGGAGGCGAGGAATTCAGAGATGGAAGGAGAGCAAAATTATTAAAAACCAGCAGGATGTCTCTTCCTTAAGGGGCAAACACTATCATCAAAAAATAGCATTAAAAAAGCAGAACGCTGCCAATGCCCAAAATAATTGGGATTGTTTCCACAGCTGAAGGTGAGCAGAGCGAAGGGCAGGGTAAATACAAATTAGAGCCACAATGCAGGAGTCAATAGTGCTCTTGAAACACATTATGCTGGACAAGCGGTTAAATTATATACCTTCACGGTGAATTCTAATTAATGCTCACGGCCACCAGCAGGGCTTATCCACTTGAAGCACGGCTGCATTTCAGACGACTCCTGGAGAAACAGTATGCAAAACAACTGATTGCCCACCTCCGGCTAACAAGCGGGAAATACTCTTTTTTTTTTCTTTGCCATGCAGATTGGATTGAAACGGCGGCCTGCAGGTAAGTCAACAGAAACAAAAAGCCGAGTGTGGTTTAAAGTTTATCTGCAGGCGAACGCAGGAGCTCTAATGGGAGGTCGCCTTGTCTGGATCCTGATACGGGACTGAGTGTCTCAGGCTGTGGGATTACACTCTGCTCAATGTCATGCTAGAAGTTTCTGCTGTGACTGATGCAGGTTTCTCAGTGATGTATTTACATGTTAAACATGGGAAACAGTCAGATAACAGTTTACATTAAACTACATTTTTATTGGTAACACAAACTGTCTAGCGCACTAAACCGCCTTAATGCTTCATAGCAGATTCAACAGGGTGCTGGAAACACTGCTCAGAGAGTTTAGTGCATATTGACTCAATAGCATCACACAGCTGCTGCAGAGTCATGATCCAAAACTACCGTCCCACCATATCCCACAGTGCTTTATTGAAGTGAGGTCTGGATGCTGTGGGAGCTGTTTGAGTTCAGTGAGATGGGTACACTGTGGTTAGATAGTCATCAACAATATTCCAGCAGGCTGTGGAGTTTAAGTGATGCTCAGGTTTTACTCAGGGGCCTAAAGTGTGCCAAAAACCCACCAGCACCACCAACAGTTGATACCAGTAAGTGATCCGTGCTTTCATGAAGTTCACACCAAATTCTGACCATTAAATCTGAATGTTGCAGCAGAAATCATCAGACTAGCCAATGTTTTTCTTTTTTGTGTAGTTTTGGTGAGCTTATGAGGCGGTGTGGTCTCCTGCAGCTTCACTGCTCAGGGATGCTCTTCTGCATACTTTGGTATGACGGGTGGTTAATTGCGTTACCTTTGCCTTCCTATCAGTTTTAGCAGTCTGGTCATTCTCTGACCTCTGGTGTCAACAAGACTGTTGTTCACTGGATCTTCTGTTTTCCACATCACTCTCTGTAAAGCCTAGAAATGGTTGTGCTGGAAAATCCCAGCTGATCAACAGTTTCTGAAAGGCTCAGACCAGCCTGTCTGACATCAAGAATAAAGTCCCTTAAATCCTTTTTCTTCCCCATTGTGGTGCTGACTTTGAACATCATCCGGCCATCAATGTCTATAGGCCTGAAGCTGCTGCTGTGATTGGCTAATTAGATATTTGAGTTGAGCAGCTGAACAGGTGTACTTTAAAAACTTCTTAAACTTCTAGTGTACCATAAGTCACTAAGAGCGTGTTCTTTAAAGGGAAGATATCGGTATTTATTGAAACTGACTGTGCCTTGCACTACCACCAGGTACAGCTTTTCACCAGGTCTGCCAAACACATTATTCGGGTAACTTCTAGGGAGGAAAGAAGAAATCAGGCAACATTTCTCTGCCAGTAAACTTCTGCCAAAGCAGGTTATGACTTGGAGGTCTGTTACTTCTGAAAAACCAACCTGCTAGAGGAAAAAAACTAGCCTAAACAGTTTATCCTTAAAGAGCAACAACAACTTCTCTGCAGTGTACCAACAACCTTCATCAAGGTCTTCTTTCAAGTCTTCTGCCTCTAGTTAGTAGACCGGTTAGTGGTAAGGGCAATCAATAGGGGCTGAGGCTGTCAAACAGGACCTGCTGTCCAGAGGAAATACAATAAACTGTTGGTATAAAACCACTGCTGAGATAAGTATGATGCAGCAGCAACCCCCTTCTTCTCGTTCAGTTAGTCTCTCTGTCACTCGTCAATTTCCACTGGTCTTTTTTCTTTTACATGCTACTTTCAGTGCTAGTCTGCGCTGGTCAGATTCCAGTGGCTCTGGATCTAGCCTTGTGGCCTGGAGCATTCCCAGTTTGTTTCAGGTTCTTGTAGGTCGGTCTCTCTCAGAATGAGCTCTGCAGAGGTAAGAAGGGATTTACTCTGATTATTAACAGATGTTTATCCAGTTGTGACCATGTGGACAATTTTAACTGAGTAATCAGATGTTTAACAATTAAATCCATCTTCAATTCAATTCAATTCAATTCAATTTTATTTATATAGCGCCAAATCACAACAAAAGTCGCCT
>VUQP01037195.1:4843-24278 GCA_015108555.1 Coptodon rendalli | reverse complement strand
TATTATTATTATTGATTGATTATTTCAATTCAATTCAATTCAATTTTATTTATATAGTGCCAAATCACAACAAAAGTCGCCTCAAAGCACTTTATATTGTACAGTAGATCGCACAATAATAAATACAGAGAAAAACCCAACAATCATATCATATGACCCCTTATGAGCAAGCACTTTGGCGACAGCAATTGAAGTAACTCAGCAACTTCAATTGCTGAGTTAACAGGACACAAATAACCATCAGCTCTTCGGTTCAGCTGATTGTCTGTCTTCTTTATGTGTCTGAAAACCGAACGTCTGCAGGTCTCAAGCTGTAAACTTGCAGGTAGTTACCCCTGAAAGCTACCAGTGAGAGTTTAGCCAAGCTGCTGATGGGGGAAAAAAGAAGAAAATGACTCTTTATGTTTATAATGAGTGGAGATAGTTGTCTGACACACTGAGCTGTGTCCAGAAATGAGCCTAAAATATTTTACCTTTATTACGTTCCTCTAATGACCATGCACGCAGAGACAAAATCAAATTACAGTCCTGACCTATTAATACTACCGCTAAAGACTCAGTGGAGACAAATTAACACAGAGCCCCTTTTCATCTGCCGTATTTCTTCCCTGTATTCAGCCTCCCACTCTTCTTTAATATAATGGTAGAACTGTTGAAATCGATGAGGATTAAATGGTGTCAGTGTCTAAACTGGCCGTGGAGAGGTCGCCGAGTTCAGTGGCTCTGTAGCAGTGCCACGGCTGGACCGCTGCCACAGCAGCGCTATGTGTCAGCTGCTGAAGCCAAGGCCTGATTTAGAGATTTCCAATCCACCAGTAACACACTGTGCTATACTGAGAAGCCATCGCAGCCATAACTCTGCATCAGCAGCCTTCAGGTTTGTGCAAAGCGAGTAGGTGTAGCGCCGTGAAGCCGAGCAGAATGAAATACAAGGACCGAATATGTTTGGGGACCTGACTGGTCAGCGAGCTGCTGCTACACCAAATGCAATCAACCAACACCACAATGACTCAATATGCCATCGAAGCGTATTACACTCACAACAGTGAGGGAAACTGAGCCATGAGACACTTGGCAATAACTGACAATAAATTCAAGCAATATTAAAATATATTAAAGGCATTAGTCCTTATTAAAAACAATAAAACGAAGGCGTGAATACAACAATTTAGAGACAACTGGCTCGTTCGTTTCCTTGAAGTGAGAAAATGGGTGCCACAGGGATCGCTACTAGGCCCCGTCCTATTCACTTTCTACCTAAATGAGCTCGAATCATGACTGAGTATGAGCTTTATGTGTTCCTGGGGTGCTTTTCTCATCAGTGTTTTCTTCTAACAAATAGTGTCTCCCTAAAATTCTGATTCATACGCATATTAAAAGTCTTTTTTGATATTTTTTTTTATTTAAAAAAATTACCAAATTACTGAAACTGAACATTTGGACGTTAGTCTACATTTCTTGGTGCAGTGCTTCGGGGTAAGAGGAGTAATTTGGTTCCAAGCAAGAAGCAATTTAAACAAATCAGATGTGGGTGAATAAGGTCACAATAATTCAGCAACATGAGGCAAGAATCTGCAGAAGAAGATGGATGAGTGGCTGGATGGAGGGTTCAAGTCCAAAGGTTTCGGGGTATTCTCAGCTACACATGACGGGAACAGTCACAGTTAAATAAACAGTTAAAACTAACTGAAAGTCCAGTCGAGTACGTTCCTCTAATGCACGAAGCCTTCCTCCGCACTCGGAGCATGTTTAATTTCCTCCAGTGTCCTAATTACCCTTCCGCTGCCGATTTGTTTTATCCCCCCTCTAACTTGAATGTTCAGGACATAACAGGACTGTTCAAGTCAATAAGGTTTAAGAATTAGAAGCTAAATTGACCGTCCCTAGTCCAGTGACTTCAGCAGAGGGCCGGCGCTGCCACTCCAGAGCCGGTGCCAGAACAATTAGAGGCAAAGGCAGGATTTGTGCATTTGTGGCAGAGGGGGGGCTGCAAGGGTTTTAATTACACAGTAAAATGATCCTGAACATCCCTTAAGAGAGTCACTGTGGACTGCGGTGTCATGGTGTTATCCTACGAGCAGCACAAGCCGAGGAGGAACTGAGGAGTTGCTGATTTTACATTTAGACTTAATGGGTAAAGATGTCACCAAGGACACATTACACATTTGTTTTATCTACTTAACCTTTATTTAACTGGCTCGTCCTACTGAGATTAATGTCTTGTTCAAGGAAGACTGAGTGAAGCCAAGAGAGCAGCACCGAGACAGACATTAGAGTTGAAGACAGGCAATAAAGAAAAATGCACAAAAGCAAAACTACAGATCACAGACTCCAGTTTGCTTCCTCCGGTATTAGGAAGGACATTACCCACTCCAGCATCTACGAGTCAGCAGCACTTAGTATTGTTTGCACATGTTTGATATATGACCCTTAAAAGCCCAGCCCAGTTACCTTGGCCAAGAATTGCAAAGGTAAAATTGCAGTTGAGAATATTTTCAATCTTTCTGTTCCAAACATCTGCAAACAACCTATCGTAGTGGTCCTGAAATGGTGTAAGTGGTTCCAATAAAAAAAGGAGATAAAATGTAGAAATGGGGTAGAAAGGCCATTGTGGCACAAATACCTGACTTTGAACCAGGACACTGGAGCTCGAGTCTGCGGTAAGTGCATTTTCCCATTTTGCTTTCACAAGCTTTCATCGTGTTTTCGTTTTAGGGACACAAACTACTTGGTTTGAATTCAAAAAGATGATCAACGTCATCCAAGTTAGTAATCTCAGTTTTCTAGAGTACCAAACAGCCCCGTGACACATCGCAGGTCATAAGGACAGCTATCACAATCAGAGACCCGCCACAGCTTTGACCTGTCAACAACTACATCTTCTTAAACGCACTCTGCTAACAAACACAGTAACATCTCCCCACGTTCACACCCCACTCAGTGTGACTCGACATTGGGCTCCAGGTCCACCGCCCTCTCGCCGTTTATCTTGTGGATCTCCCAGCGTCCATTCCTTAAACCTTTTTCAGCTCCCATCTCCTGCCGGAGCCAATCCCGGCACTCAGGTGATATTAGTGCTAAGCTTCCTTCTTAATGCCTCAAAGAAGCTGGAATCAAAAGTACAGCAGCCATCAAGGAGCCGCTGTGACCTTCAAAGTCTCATCGGGAACGAGCTTGCCGGATCCACAGGAAGAAAAACAGATTTCCACTGCAGTGAAGGAGGTGATTAGGAAACATAGGTCTGCTTGATGACTGATTAGGATGAGCCAAAAGAATAAAGGAAATCATTAAACAACAGAAGACCAAAAAAGAGGAAAGTTTAAACCAAAACCAGCCATATTTGCATTCATGGCATCCATTATTATAAATATTATTTTAATATGACTTATTCTAATAGTGGAAATAAAAGGATAAAGTAAGAGATTTAGGTCGGGTTACAAACGTCTTAAACGTCCTATAATATCAGAAACAATCTTAAAATCTTCGTAACATTTACAGTATTGTATCACCAGTAACCTGCTTTCTCATATACACCCTGTACTTGCTGCACCACTGTGTAATGCTTTAGTGATGACACATCGCTGTGAACATTGGACTGGACTATAATTGAATCTGTGTGAATGATTTGAGTGCAGATTTTACTTTTAAAGCTTTTAATGATGCATTTTAATACCTACATCCACTCCTTTCCACTGTCCTACTTCCCAGCGTGGACATGTGTGACTGTGCAAGAAAAGCTTCAAATGTTCGTCGCTTTCTGGTTTCTTTACATTTGTAATTAAATACAAAACCTGCGACTTCTCTGCAGAGCTGCAGGTTCAGCTTAGAAATCTTTGCATCGTGTTTTTGCTCAGATTTTACTCTCAGAACTGTGAGAAGAAAGATGTTGGGCTAACAGCTGCAGTTCTTCTTCTGACATCCTGTCTTCTGTTTAAAGAAAAATTGTGTCTGAGCCACAGTGTGAGTATGGATTTTGGAAATTCTGTCCAGTATAGCAGAGTTGGAGTCGAGGGATAACAGACTTAGTGGAGAGGCAGCTGAATGCCGGTGTGCAGGTAGAGAACAGTGAAGGACTACTGTCAGCTCCTGTGATCCGGGAATGTAGAGCTGGAATCCGTCCACGGGAGGAGACTCCCTGCAGAGGCAGCTGAATGACACTGATGATGACACAGAAGCCAAAGGGAGAAACACCTGATAGGACGGCAGAGGCTGATTAGTTATCAGTGAACGAACTGGCAGGAAGCACCAACGACCACATCGATGCTGTTACTAGAAACATGTAAAATGTATCAAAATAACATTGTTATCCATAGACAGGCCCCACCCCTAACAACAGATCACTGTGATATGAAATATGTGATATGCGAATGAATTGACTTCATTTTCTGTCTCCTACAAACGTTGTTGTGACAATCAGACAGCTCTGGAAACAGCGACAGGATGAGATGACAAATGACATAAAAAACATCTCGGCCTTGTTCTTGGAGCAACTGTGCAATACAATGAATTATTCAAAGTGCTGCTATTATAATTTTTAATTAGCCTTTGCTGGAAAGAGTCTTCCCACCGAGGGTAATCTGGGCAACCTTTGCTCAGACAGATGGCTGCGGTAAATTGCTGCTTTCTGTTTGGGATTTTGACTTTTTTAAGCCTGCATGCAAAAATGATTCCTATTAAAAAAACACAAAGTCACCGGCTTTGCAACGATTCCCAGGAAGTGTGCGACGTACACCATCATTTTAAATCGTGCGTAAAAGAAAAGTGTCGGGTCAGGTCACTCCACCATCTGTCGCTCCGGATTTGGGAAAAAGGCCAAGTGTAATATTTTGCTATTGTCAACCAACAAGAGCTGAGTCATGTCGACTCATCTCTTTCTGTGCCGCTGATCTGCTTTTACAACTATTCAACAAAAAAACATGCCGAGCCAGAGCTTGTAAGCAGCAGCTCCACCTAACAGAACACAACATCTGCCGGTAAATCCCAGCACTGTGCTGTGTGTAATTAATACTTGCTCTTTGCCACATTTGCCACCCACAGAGTCTAATTTAAATGCAATAACAGCACCGACTCCACTCGTCCACTGTGGACTACAGTCAGCGTGTTCCATCATCAGTCTGAGCTGCTGTATTTAAACCTGTGTCCTCGTTATCACATCCCAGATATACTTTGACATCGGCTATTAATATCTGGATGTGATGCTTATGCATATGTATGCTCATGCCGTCCAGTCCACTGCTTGTTTGCATGATATCCACGTTTTCAGTCCAGTCTTTGCTGTCGATGCTTTGAGATTGAGAGTATTCGTCTTCTTGAAGGGGCTGCTCACTGCTTTACAGTTATTGCTTACAGGTTGTTGCAGCTAAGCAAACGTATTCTAATGAACAATAACCAAACTTCAAACTAAACAAGAAAAGAGTTGCATAAGGTTACTTCAGCACCTGCACATCCACCAGGTGTGCGTCTCACGCGGGGTGTTAGAAGTCGTCGTTGACAGCTTCTCCATCTCAATCGCTGACCTCAGAGGGTGAGTCAAAGGTGATCCATCACACGGGGCTCTACAGTGACAGTGCAGAAATCGATATCGATGCGCTTTGATTTACACGCCAATTGTCCAGGAGAAATATCTATTGTGACGCCCGTATCATAGCAATCAATAATCATCCCAGAGAGTGACCCACGTCAAAAACATTTAGGAGGGGAGACGATAAACCCTCACACGCATGTTCAGCAGGCTGCAAGTGAACGACATGAGAGCTAAATTAGCTAAGTGGATCATCTGTTAACAATTACATGAATATTATTGTATAAATGAAATTATAAATAAATATGGAATAATATGGAATAAAGTTTATGTAGTGTTTAGGGATGAATGCAGTTATAGACATGAAAACTGTCATGGTTTGGGTTAAATTTGCCTTTTTGTCTTTGTGTTTAGCTGGAAGATTTGCAGAGCTATAAAATCGATACACCTCGCCTTCTGTCCTGTTTCTAGTCTCTTCTTTTCTTTGAGTGGGATCCGAAGAGATGTTGGGGTGTCTACGTAACATTCCAGCACCAAGCCTGGTTCTCCTGTGTGTCACCACCTGTTGCCCAAGTACGTGGTCACGAGCTTCAGGCCACGACAGGCACCAAGTACAACCGTGAGAAAAGTCCTGAGAGGCTCAAGCTCACAGACAGCAGCAAGTACTGCATTCTGGTTTCCAGTCGAGAAATACTGGACAGGAAGGCTGAGGGTAACTTCAAAATAAGAGCAAGAGGTTTGAAGTACTTAGATAATTTTAAAAAATGCTAAAATAGTTTGTAATATCTGCTCAGGCATCCTGTATGAGTAGAGCCTGTTTGCAGGAAATGCTCTTTAGCACAAATCTTTAGCTTGTGCATCTAACAACTGTACATTCAGGTGCTCCGACTTCCAAAACTTTTTAATTTGTCCAGAATCAGAACCAGTTTGGGTGAGAAATAAAAAATTCTGGCACTACTTTAAAGCAAGTGAATGATCAGTCAGTATGAGTCACATAAGTCACGGAGATTCCAGCAGCGGTGTGCACGATGTGAGAATAATACATTTCATTTCTGTGCACTGAGAGGAATTCATCCAGCTAGAAAAAGTAAAACTGCTGACATCTGTAAACCGGGGTGTGAGAACGTTGTACCTCAACCTAACTTAAACTGACTGAATGAATTTTGCTCTCAAAGAGGGAACAGAGCTCTCAAATGTTTCCATTAATACACTCAGATCATTTAAATAAAGCTTAAAAATTCAGCCTGACAAAAGGAAAACGCCGTGTGCAGATGTACTCGATGGGATGATCAGGTTGTAATGAAGACATCAAGCTTTGCAAAGACAAATAATAAATGTTGCTCAGATACAAGAAACACAAAGAGGAAACAGAGGAGAGCTCAGCGGTGAGAGGATTGAAAGACGACTGATGGAGTGACTCAGCAAGAATTCAAGATAGTGGAAAAAACCTGTGAAGCAGGAATGACACATACGACGAGAAGCAACCAGAGAAACGTGCACGAGCTTCGTTTTCATCAAGCAGCTCGCACAGCGGGGGATTTCCATCAGGGCTGCCTGCGTGCCGCCGCCATCAGGTCATCAATCCCCCCCCAGCCACCCTCGTCCTTTCCCTACCCAGCATCCCTTTCTCCTCCTTTGATGACAGCCACTTTCTGCTTCCCTCTCCTCCGTCCCGAGGTCTCCTCCGGTTGTGCGAGCTTGTAAAACCCTTCAGCGTGATGAGGCCGAGCGCAGGATTGATTTTCAGAGGGGATGGGTGGGGGTGGGGGGTGTTAATTTTAGTCCACCGCTCAAGTCTGAGAGAATGTGATAGTGCGGTAAATGATGGGGAGCGATGGTTACGTAGGTGGTGCATCGTGTGGGGGAGCTAATAATGCCTCAGGAAAAATGGGATTTGTTGTTCAGTGACAAAGTGCCACCTTAGAAAACGGGAACCAAGGAAGAAGAAAAAAAAGGCACATGGGTAATTTGCATGCACGAGAGAACCGCTGTATTCACCCAAAAACCAGGCCTGATGTGAAGGGTGACAGCTTTGCTTTGCAGCAGTCTCACAGGAACCAGGAGGCAAGGAACGGAGTGAAATTAGACACAGACGTCCAGCCTGATGGGGGAGAGGAACCCGAGAGCACGGAGAGAAATTACCATCCAAAATGAGCCATTTGTGCTACTCAGATCCCTCATTTGTGACGCCAGTTAACTGGTAAACACGCAGGTTTTAAACACTGCAAAGTATTTAATCTTCTATTGTCTCCAAATCAAACTTTGTTTTGCTATTAAATTATAATATACATAAACTGTGACGCATTATGATCAGCTGAGGTTCAGCGACTGCTGCGTCACCATCTTGTGGATAGTGGACCCGACTCTGCTCTACAGCCTTGGGGACTAACCCAGTTCTACACCTGCTGCAGGTTCCACATGGAGCAGCCAGCAGAACAAGGAGAGTTGCCAGCTGCAGTCCAGGAGAAGAGAGCAGCTGGAGAGGCAGCTGATGGGTATTCAAGGACAACCTCAAAGCCAACAAGGAAATAAGAAATAGGAAAGACTGGGGGCGGGTAGTTAGCGAGGGCATCGCCCTCTCAGATGGATAACAAATAAATGAAAATAAACTGCTGGCCTGTTAGAAAATGATAGAAGAAATAAATTCAAGGTCATCATCTCGTGCACCTCTGGATTATTTTTAGCACAGCTACCGCCGGCATTTTAAAGTATCGATCCTTCTACTTGTTTTCTTTTGTGAGAGGAGAGGACAGAGCCACCGGGAGGGAAATCTAGCAAAACAGGGAGGTGAAAGGGAAAGCTGTGTGGCTGTGGGGATAAGGAGGTTTCAGTGTGCTGTCTGCTGACACACGAGGTCATGAAACACAGAGCTCGTTACTGTTGCATATTCTGCAGGATCATATAGTAGTTCGTGTCTGGTTTCCCTCTTCATGTGAACTTCATGTGTTGTAGCTTTCTGCTCACACTTGTTCATTGGAGGCTCGCTGCTTGTTGATTCTAATGTTAAATATTTTGCTTCGCTGGTTGGGAAGCTTTTGCTCTGCAGGAGTGTGTGTGGGTGTTATTCTAACCTCATTTCTCTTGTTGTTGTTTTATTTCTTTATTTTGATTTTTTTATAAGGTAGACCATAAATCAGTCTAATTTTGCTACTTTGGCTTCGCTGCATTCATTACCCTCCCTGTTAAATGTGTTTTCTTTGTTACGCTGCCCTTTGCCAACCCTGGGGGAAATTTCAGCTGAATCGATGGTAACACTTTGTGAATACAAACATTGGGGTGTTGAACTCGGTAATCGGATGCTTCCTGTGTTATTTGGTGCCTCGTTCACCTGATTAACTCTTGCCTTTTAACAAAATACGGCACCTAAATGTGTTAAAATCAGAAGGTGATCCATCTGATGTTGCTACTGATGCCCAATGATCCCAGTGGAAATGAAATAAAGTCACTGACTGCCATTGTAATCACTCCCCCCACCCCCGAGCCACGGGAACATTAATCTGCTGGTTCACACTGTGGGATTTTGACAAGGGATTCCCAACATGGGGCTTTGGTAAAGGTCCCCTACGGAATAGTTTGTGCACAGCACACGTCCTTTAATCCCAATCACGGGTGAGCAGCAGGAGAGAAAGTGCTTACAGCAGAGGAGGTCACAGCAGGAATCAAACCCTCAACCATGACAATACCGACGCTCTGCACTATTCATTAAGCTACAAAGAGAAGTGAATGCCTCAACAATGCAGTGTACATGCTTTGCTTTTCTCCAGCATGCCAATACTTTCTGACTCAACACATACACGAAACAAATGCACAAACAGCATTTTAAAATATGTGTTGCAGGCGTTCCTGTGGTTGTACTGAGATGACTGCAGGTGTGTGATCTGATGCATCTTCAGTTTCTAATACTGCATTTGAATGAGTCCTTGGAGGACCATGTTGACTTTTGCACTCAGTGAGTGAAATGAGCACTTGCTGTGGACGCACACAGTCACGCCACAGATCCTCCTGCTGACAGAAGCTGAGAGGGGCTTCTTCACACTGGAGAAGAAAAGTGCGAATGGCGGGAGCCAACTATGGACTACGGATTGAGACTTAAGAGTCTTACTGGCACCGAGCTTATCTCCAACCTAATCCAATTATAATAACCAACAGCCCAGTCATAAGGCTGTCAGGACTGTAAGCCTATTACAATAGATCCTGTTCCCCCAGATTGGTGGCAGGGAGGAGGAGGGTGAGGGCTGGAGGGGAGGAATGCAGAGAGGGGGATTGAGAAAGAGAGAGAGAGTAATTGGCTTTGGATAAGAGGGAGAATGGTAAGAATAATCAGCCGTGCTGTTTGTAGAGGAAAATAGGGGAAAACTGAGCCTGACAACGAGCTCATTGTTTTAATTCCACATTGCTGTGACGACACATCATATTCTGAATATTATTAAAAATATCAAAAATGAAACGTGTAACTGTCAGAGGTCAGTCTGCCTCCCTCTGGTTGTGTTAAAAGCCACATGAAAAAGTTTGTTGTACGAATCACACGTCCATTACTTTTATAACATGGCTTTGCAGCTGCAGGCTGGGTGGTTTTCAGTCCACAGGTAATGATCTGAAACTCATTACTCTGCCACTGCTCCCTGCTGCTCCGAAAAATTGGATTCATAAAACATATGAGTGTTTTTTCCCGCCCACTTCATTCACACTTGAATCCTGAGGCGTCCCTCAGGGTTCAAGTTTGGGTCCTCTAGTCTTTTACACTAACTAGAGTTAGAATTTCATCAAGACTTCATCGTGCCTGAAACAACAGCTGTTCAATGCTTTGAATTTAGCTGAAATCTTTAACTGACTGATACATTTGTAAATTTTAAGTATAATTATATTCCCTTTGAAATATAAGGTCATGTGGCAGTGTGGGTTGATTACATAAAAAATAATAATGCATTCATTTTTTATAAAATATATTTCTTTCCAGTAGCGTTAAGGCTAATTGCACAAAAGAAGAAGAAGCAAGGCAGTTTTAAAACCACTTTCACAATATAGCACATATATATTGATTTCATCAAAACCCAACAGGTTGAAGTTGTTCAGTGGATATCACCTCAATAGTCAGGGTAAGTCAATAGGTTGGTAAGTAGCCATAATTTCGTGTGCACCCTGACCTTACACCTAATGGCTCAGTTGCCCTTCAGTAAAAACAGGACTGCAACCTGATTGCATTGATTTTTTTTAAACATTAAATTACTGATTGCAAGTTGCACCAACCAACTGGTCAGCAGAGGTCGAGTGTGTAGCACCCACAGCAAGTGATGGTAATCAGATTACCAGCATACTACAATCAGTCAGAGTCAGTCTGGACCAATGAGCACAAGTCATCTGCAATGTGTTTCTTTACAACTCAGCTGGTTGCAAACTGGATCTATTCTGGTTACAAAAAAGCAAACAGCTGTGTCATTTTGCAGGTTATCACAGTTTAATCTGTGGACATCTATGTTTTTCTGGTTGGACTGCCAGCAACTACTATGGATTTCTCTTTATTAGGCAGCAGCTGACTGCGAGTAGTTGCAGACTCGGTTCCCGTTTTCAAAGCAACCATCACCATCACTGTTTTCCCTCAAAGGACTGTGTAACGAACAGTCTAACAGAGGTCAGTTGTGACTCATCAAGAGTAGGGGTGAGTTTTAATTTAGCCAAAAACCAGAAAATATTATTATTCAAACTGAGGTCAACACTTTTTGGCATTTTCTCTGTTAAACACTTTTCTTTTGGGTGTTTCGAAGGTAACAATCATGGCATAAATTTTAATTGAGTAGGGACACCGTAAAGCAGACTTTGTCTTGATTCTTTATTGTTCTCGTTAATAGAATTCTGTAAATGATTTGATGTAAAGACGGAGAGGAACAAGGGAAAAGCAGAAGAGAAGGACACTGAGCACGAGTGCCAAAGCCAGACGGCAGCCAGTCTGATAAATACACCAAACACACACACACACACACCTGCTCTCTAATCCTGGTTGACAATCTTTATCCCCAGACCTCTTAGTGACCCTCCATCACACAGAGGTTACATCAGAAAGCTGTCAACCTTCAACATACCAATTTCAGGCCTGAGATAATCTAACACACACAGAAATACCTCTGATGGCAGGTAACACACACACACACACTACACCAAGACAGACACAGAGTTTCACCACACACACACACAAACAACTGTCAGATGTTAATGGAATGTAATGAAGCCTATAGCACATCCATCCAAAGAGAAGAGCATCACTTCAGACCTCCATGTTGTTGTGAGGTCCCGTAGATGGCAGCACCATTCGAGTCAAACAAAGGATCCTAAAATAAACAGACCCAATTCCATCCCATAATGCACCCTTTTGCAGGCTGAGGCTTTTGTGTCATCCAGGTAACAACCTCTCCTGTGCTTCTATTCAGAGCTGTGTTTATCATCTGTGCTGAAACAACAAGTTGATTATTTAGAAAGTTTGATGAAGGTGGTACCACAGACAAGCACCTGACACATTTCTCTGTTGGACTTGTCAAAGGTCTTCTTCTCAATTCAGGTTAATTTATATGGCACCAAATCACAGCAACAGTCACCTCAAGATGTTTTACATGTCAAAACTATAGAATATTAGAAAAGAAGCACAGCAATCAGACAACCACCTATGAGCAAGCACTTAGCGACAGTGGGGAGGAAAAACTCCCTTCTAACAGGAAGAAACAGAGGGGCAGTCATCTGCCACAACTAGTTGGTGGTGAGGGGAAAGAGATGAACAAGAAGAGTAAAGAAAAAGAGGCAAAACAGACTTATCATACGTACACACAGGAAGTGACGACCAGAGACCGGAAAGTTTATGACCTTTCAAAATAGGAGCTGGCAACAGGAAGTGGACGATACCTGTTATAATTTTCTCACAGCGACTAAACATGCCTGTGAAGAATTGGCTTAATGAACAGGTATTAAATATATTAGAAGGTTACCTAGGCAACTAAATCTTGGAATTTCTGCAAGCGATGAGTGAATGACTTCCAACTTTAGGGAGAGAGAGGACCAAAGCCGAACGGCACGCTGTAGTGACGTAACCACACGTGATGAGTGAAGAAGAGCAGCAGCCTGAGCCTATAGCAGCTTATCTAAGGAATGGTTCACAGTCACCTGAGCCTTTACAAGAATGGATCAGGTGACCTTTACATAAGTAAAAATTATAATCCTGCGTATGTATCTAGCTAAACAGTACACAAGTTGAAATGTAATGTTTTAAAGAGCTAGAGTAAATGTTCCCATGTGAAACTATGATATGAGGTTATAATTATTGACTGATTGATGTTTGTATGTCTAATGTTGCTGTTTATAGTCATTTATATTGCTGATGTCATATGGATAAAGTCAGTTTTAAACAGTTTTAAAGGTTTTTTATTGTCGCCGTTGAGTTTTAAGAGCATGCTAAGAAATGTGTCCATTTTTATTTCATTCCATGCAGGTAAATATGCAGCTTGTGAATTTAACCTTCTCTTCTTGACCCATATCAATTATTTATTAGTGCCGGCTTTAGAAATGGAGATGCAGTCCAGCTCCAGGGTTCATCTTTGGACCTGCAAGTGTGAGGTCTGTGCTCACCACTCGCTTTTATGTAAAGCACACAGGCCAGTTAAACGTTTTCACATCACAGGTAACTCTTTGATTTTTTTACGCTTCCAGAAAAGTCATAAAACACACAGAGTTTTATGGATACTCAACAACTTCAAGCAATTATATTTTCCCCAAAAATGGGTTTTCTGCAGTGTGAGAACAAAGTACGCAGAGCCAACATTCAATTAGGACTTGCTGTACAGAAACTCAAATTACAAGAAGCAGTGTTTCTCCTTATATAAGCATCGGTTTATTTCTGTCAGCAAAGATTTCGCTGTTGGTTCAGCTGCTTGTAATTTTAGACACATTCATTTGCTGTCTAATTAGGCTGCAATTAGAACAAAGGTGAAAACTGGAAACTTCAAATTATCTATATGCGTGTCATTTTGAAAATTAGCTCTCCCCCTCCCGCTCTCTCTCCGCACCCCGTGGACTGCCCGGATCACTCGGTAATTAGGCATCCAGATAAGCTCAATCAATCCTAATGGTATGAGTGATTGGTAAAATTAGCTGCGGGGATGAAGCGGGAGTTATTCAAAGCCGTGGAGGGCGTCAGCATTGCATACAAGTCACAAGTCTCCTTCTGGATTTCTCGCTTTGCACTTTTAGATTTCGCAGTTTATTTTGGTGTTGAACAAATTGAGCATCCCCAAAGACCCAAACAGACTTCAGTCCAAACTCCATCAACCATTTAAGCAGCAGAGCTGCAGCTTTCACACGAAACCCCAATATACATATCTATGCGTGTGTCTGTACCTTACACCAGTTATAAAACTGAGCATTTAAAAGAAGTTGTTTCTACATGGGAACAATGAGTGCAACAGGCGAAATCACAGGCGAGAGGCAAAGAGTATGCTTCAGGACCCACAGCAGAAGAAAATGAAATCCCACGGGACTAATTATTGCATGCATTAACAATAATAAATTTAAACACAAGCACACAAAGATTAATGGTATCACTGATACCAAATTTATGCTGCACACAAACAGACTTCCTAAAACCTGCAAGGCCTGAAACTCCCAAAGGAAGTCGGGGACTGTGAAACTCCCCGCCAGTGATACCGAACCATGCAAGCAAATAAACACGACCAAAGTAAATAAGCTGAAAACTAAATGCCCTTCGCTCGAACTGAACTAAACATGAGAGGAAAACCACCAACACAATGACCAGAACTAAAAAGGACAACATTTTTTACAGTGCGCTGATACAGTCCATATATACAGCAACCATATTTACCCTGTACGTGCTCAGATTTCATAACATAAACGATCTTTTGCAGGTGAATATGTTGGGTTCAAAGCATCCATCACTGCTTCATCTGCAGACCCGTCTACCTCCACAATTTTCACACCGGTCAAGTAAAGGAGCTGGAGCTCGCTAACATTTCCACTTTGTGTGTTCCCGTTAGTCCCCGGCTTCCAGTTACACTTGTAATACACCTGTCAGATAATAATTAGCATTGTAAATAACCCTACAAACTTTTATTTAGTTCCCTGCACCTTATTTTGGGGCTCATCGCCATTATCTAATATCAGCTTCCTGTTTGAGTTTTGAAGGGACGATTTCCTGCGAAACTGTTGTCGGCGCAGTTTTAGCGGCAATCGCGGGAGTTTCAAGGGGGGGTGGTTTAATGGAGCCCATGGAGATTTATTTTAGTCATTAGCAGCCTTTAGATTGATGGAGGCACAAGGTGTTCATGACAAAGACAAGGACCTTATTTAGATGTTTGCTGTGCTCTTACGGTGCGATTGATGGTTAACTGCCGTTAAACCTTCAAAACTTCATCAGTAAAGTGTCATCCTTCGTTCGGGGGGCTTCGCTAAAAGCATGTTATTTTCTGTACATTGAGGCTTTCAGCAGGATGAGGCTCTCTTGTTTGTGGCTGAACATAATGGAGTAGCACCAGGCTTAATGCTAAACTGTGAGAATCTGTGACACACCTGTGACCAGATGAAGCTGCTCGGGGCTGTAAAATCAACACCTCGCCACACTGAACCCAGCAGTATCCCACTGTGGGAATGGTAGCAGTGGCAGTCAGGGATGATGTGACTACATACAGCAGAAGAAACGCAGAAAAAATAAATACCTGTCCTGAGCTTATGGTGACATTTCAGTTTTATTTCCAAAAATCAAAGAATAACAACAAAACAAAGACACGAATTAAACCCTTAAATCTGGAAACCTGGAACTAATGATGTTCTCCTTTTTGAATAATTAAAAAAGAAAAACTGTCTACTTCAGTGACGTCTCAGCGATGTTGACTTTTTCAACAGGTTTCAATCATTCAGCCAGCTTTGATCACGCTCTCCGTCCCACGTCTTTCATATCTTCACCGACTTGAAACCAAAAACAAACTCTGAACTCAAAGTGTGATTTACCTGAAAGTTTTTGTTGTCAGTAGAGTTCTGATGGATTAAGAATTGATTGTTGGCAGATTTTCCGCTGAAATCAGAAAGAAGAAAGGAGTCGTGTTTGTGCATATGCGAGTGAAAAGTTTACTCTTTCTTCCTTGGAGTGTGTCCAACACTCCTGCTGCTATCGTTTGGCTCTCGCCCCGGTCGGCCCAGTTTGCTTTCCAACAACAGAACCCTCCAAGCATGAAAAAGTAACACCAATTGGCTTTACTCAAAATTATTTCAGTCGTTTATTTGTTGAATGGAAAAAAAAGGGAACCTGTCTCCTGGCTCCACTGGAACCAATTGGCTAAAACATAAGCACCTTTTTGTTACTGGGAAGGGCCCGAAAGCTCACGTTAAACTCAGCGTTACCTCACTCGCCCTCAGTCCCTCTCTCTCTCCCTCGCACTCAGGCCTGGCCGGCCGCCATCGGCAGGGCGAAGAGCTGTAGGACATTTGTACACTGCGGGGCACATCTCTGCATAGTGCACCACGCAAGCACACACACGGCCACACACAGCTGAGGCGGAAGAGATAACGGCTAAAACGACTGCAGTGAAAAGGTAATCAGGTCTGTTCAGCCATGCAGAGTGTGGTGAGAAAACTTCAGTCGAAAAGTGTGGAGCCTGATTTTCAACATCTAGAGCGGGAGGGGCACGTCTGGGATTTAAGCTTTGCAGAGGTTGAATCCATAAACTGTCCTCATTCTCGTACAAACCACAGACAACTTCAAGACTTTTGGTTTAGGTATTCCTGCATCAGCCTGAAGCCGGCAGGTATAAAAGCAAAGGCTTTTAGATTTAATGTGATGGCAGCATGTTTGGATATGGGCTGCAGCATGAGGTCATCACTGATGATGCACTTCCTTCCTTCCATAAAGTCCAAGTAGGCATTTTATGGGGTCTTTAAAGGTGTTAAACATCTATGTGTATGTCAAAGAGGTTGGTTGTGGTGAAAGATGTGCCCTTTTTAGGGGACGTTAAGCTCACCAGCACCAACAATCAGTCAGACACAGTAGAAAGCCGTGCTGACGAAGAACCCCGAGCCTCAGCCAGAGCGTATATTTACTGTTGTAGGAGAAACTAGGAGCTGTTTCTGGCCATAAAGCCTGTTTCCTGACGGCGACCCACAGTCTCTGCCACACTGCAGCCTCCGCCACAGACAAAAGAAGTTAAAGTGTAGGTGTGAGCAGACTGTGCACGCCTGCCTGGAGGATGAGCAGACCCAACAGCTGACCACTGCGAAGGCTGCACATCACTTTAAACGGGCAGGGTGAGACAAAGACAGCTGCTGTTAGACTCACCAACGGAAACCTTATGTGACCTTCTTCTTGTTCGTCCTGGCTGACCAAACACTCGAGAATAATCAGTAAAAAAATATTTGTTTTATCCTGACTTCTTATCTTGTTTTGATAAAGATTAGAAGTGAAATTCATAACAGTAATTAAAGTTGCATTTATTGCTTGGCTGTACTTGAAAGGAGCAACATTAGTAAAGAAATAATATGTTTAACTGAGTTCTCTTCATAAAGCAGCAAATCACAACAACATTCCCTGTGATGGCGCTTTACAGTGTGAGCTAAAGACTCTACAATAACACAGCCCAACAAGCATGGGAGCAAGCACTGGCAACAGTGGGAAGGAAAAACCCCCTTTTAACAGGAAGAAACACCCAGCAGAACCAGGGAGGGGGAGGGGGCATCTGTTGGAGTGACGGGAGGAAATGCAGAGTGCGTGAAAAAAGGTCAGAGAAGAAGAAAGACTCATGGGAATCCCCCAGCAGCCTACACCTATGGCAGCGTAACTAAGGGAGGAGTCAGGGTCACCTGATCCAGCCCAGTTAGGGCTTAGTTAGCAAAAAGGCCTATGATATGGTACTATATGATATGGTCATTAACATAAGACGGGGGCCTGATTACAGAAAGACAAAAGTAATCAGAGTAATCTCAGAGGTGGAACAGCTTTAATCTGAAACTGTTCAAGGTGTCTACACAACAAGCCAGACTTCACTCTTATAAAACAGTGGTGCCAGTTAGTGTGTAAGAGAGCTCATGCTGCAGTACGAGTGGCTTTACAGCACCAGGCTGTATAAAAGCTGCTTGCTTATCAAATTGTTTCTTTTAAGAGTTTGATATTTCCAAAGTGTCAACACGAGGATGTTTTAAGATAAGCAGTAAAGACAGACACTTGTAGCAGCAGCAGAGTGGCACTTGTTCTGCAGCTGACAACAAACTGATTAAAATGTCAAATATGAGAAAAATAAAATCAGGAAATTGAAAGTCAGACACTTGTGATTTCACCTCTTTATATTCACAACAGTATAGAAAAATGACACTTTATTGCTCACACTGACAGCCAGTATTACTTCCTTTTTTCCTTGCTTTGCGCCACACACACACACACACACACACACACACACACACACACACACACACACACAGTGTTTACCAAACATGTTAAACAGTCTATTTTCTGCAGTGGAAGAAGGAGAAGCTTCCTTCTAAAACTTGTCAAACTCCTTTTTTCTGTCTTCAAGTTGCTCTCTGAAGTTAACTGTGTCTGCGAGAAAACAGCAAATCTGAGCTTTGTCATTTGTAGCCTGTCGAAGAACGCAACAACATAAGCAACACATGGACGCTTTGACACACACACACACACACACACAGAGAAAACCTGACAGCACATCGAGCACCCTCGTCAAGCACGCCCATAAACATTTGGAAGGCTGGCAGTGGCTCCTGGCATTGAGGGATGGTGTGTAGTGTGTCTGTGCTGTATCTGCTGAATGATGAGCCACTCCACAGCGATCAGTGTTCTGCACACACACACACACACACACACACACACTTTAGTGAAATGGAATCGTTTTAATGGCAGATAGTTTTGTTCTAATGAAAAGCAGCCTATCATCTGCACTGCTACTGCCTCTAACATCTTTACATCCATCACTGAGGACCCCTCATCTATGGTTAGGGTCCATCCATCCATCCAGCCAACCACATTCTGCCATTTTTCCAGGTCTCGACAGAGAGTCCTCCAAAGACGCCCAGGGCTTCCTCACCCAGACCAGTTGTACACCTACCCAGAGACCTCACCTAGCAGGTGTTCAGGAGCCACCCTGACCAGATGCCTGAACCACCTCAGCTGGTTTCTTTCGATGTGTAAGAGCGCTCTTCTTCGAGTCGCCCCTGAACGTCAGCGCAACAGCTTCATTCGTGCTCATCCTTCTCTTCTCCAGAACAGAACAGTGACACGTGTTGTACTGGATTAGTCAGTGCTGAAAACTTCTCTAGTAGCAAGTGCAAAGACACACAAGTGTCTGAGGCTGATAGTGATAAATGACTCCAAGAGTCAGAGCAGAGTTCGCTGTTGGGCCAAGTAAATGTCTCATATTTAAATATCACACAAGAGGAAGAAGTCACAATGCTGTGAGTCTTGGAAATGATTTATAAAAGACCTCTGATGGTTTGAAAATCAATCATCCCACTGTGAAGATCATAATCTACAAGTGTTACAGAGATTAAATAGCTGCCAGCTTCAGCAGACCAAAGACGGACCGCTTGATGTGAAAGCGAGTCTGCAAGGATGCCAAAATGTCTTCACAGAACCTGCAGGTAACTGTTTTAATTGTTGGAAAAAGCCACCAAAGAGTGGTTGTCCAAAACCGTGTTTGGCAGTCTGTTCTGGACAGATGAATCAAAGATGGAGTTGCTTGTCCACAGTAAGAGAGCAGATCAGAGACGGCTATCAGGAGAAGCCTGGTGCTGGGAATGGTTTAAGGGCAGCGTGTACTCGTTTATTATTGAGGTTTGATCATATTAAAACACACCTGAAGTTAATCTGTCTGAAGCTGGACCACAGATGGATCTCTGCTACTCACAGAGGAAAAGCTCAAACTG
>VUQP01037190.1:0-10094 GCA_015108555.1 Coptodon rendalli | reverse complement strand
CACAATAATAAATGCAGAGAAAAACCCAACAATCATATGACCCCCTATGAGCAAACACTTTGGCGACAGTGGGAAGGAAAAACTCCCTTTTAACAGGAAGAAACCTCTGGCAGAACCAGGCTCAGGGAGGGGCGGCCATCTGCTGCAAACGGTTGGGGTGAGAGAAGGAAAACAGGATGAAAGACACACTGTGGAAGAGAGACAGAGATTAATAATAGATATGATTCGATGCAGAGAGGTCTATTAACACATAGTGAGTGAGAAGGTGACTGGAAAGGAAAAACTCAATGCATCATGGGAATCCCCGGCAGCCTACGTCTATTGCAGCATAACTAAGGGAGGATTCAGGGTCACCTGTTCCAGCAATAACTATATGCTTTAGCAGAAAGGAAAGTTTTAAGCCTAATCTTGAAAGTAGAGATAGTGTCTGTCTCCCGAATAAGCATCAAATGTCATCAGTGTCATATCATTATTATAAATTGATTTGACAAGAAAGAATTCATTCTTGCACAACAGTTTCTTTAAAATGACAACTTATTACTTGTAGTTACAGCACTGAACTGTTTCTAGGAAGGAGTAAAAAATAAACTTGTGTAAAAGTTTTCAAAGTAAAGTGGGGACACTTTTGAAAGAAATGGTACCACTATTTATCAGTTATAAAATAACTTAAAATAGAGATCTAATGTATATTTTGTAAAAATATATTTTTAAAAGTCTATAACTATTTCTTGGTATGGTCTTTCAAAGTGGTTTTAAGCAACACAGTATGATTTTCTGCTTATTTGTTTTAGCATGCCTGAATCTGCAAGTATAACGTTTTCCCCTCACCCCCAACCGGTCGCAGCAGACAGCTGCGCCTCCCTGACACTTGCTCTGTTGGAGGTTCCTTCCTGTAAAAAGGGAGTTGTATGATTGTTGGGGTTTTCTCTGTTTTCTTCGTATTACTATAGGGTCTTTACCTTAGAATGTAAAGCACCTTGAGCCAGCTGATGTGATTGGCACAATATAAATAAAATTCAACTGAAGAAGGAAAAAAAAGAAGTGCGTGCGTGCAACTATCAAAATTATCTGAAAATTAAATGTTGTCCTTTGAGATTTTAGTGTAAGACTGAAAATGATAATACCATGTGTCCATATGGTATTATCAGCAATGACCTGATCAGCAGCCTCATTGTACAAAATATATTAATGCTTCATGTTATGTTTTTCTCAAATTTAAGCTGTACAGAATACTTCCATACAACTTTGTAAACAATACCCCATTAAGAGTATTCTGACTGCTTTTGTACCTGAGTACTTAAAACAAAGTCAGTAAAACATATGAATAAATATATTTTTGTTTTGTGGACACTAGCTGCGTTGTCAGCAAACTGAGATATGAATTGATGAATTGGAACTGATTTTAAAGGCAGTCTGTGAGTGAAGAATACAGTGAGAATATTTTCAATCCTCTTTGTAATTCATGTCTCATCAAAAATGGGTAAAATTTGCCATAATGAGGTCCACACTTTAAAAAAAATGGTGTTACCATCCTTACAGATGTTGAGAAAGAAACATTCAGCTATGTGCACATATTTAATAAACAGCTCTGCCCAGGAGCTAAAGAGTCCAGCTTATTGCTCTTACAGTATAATACTTAAGTACAATACGTGTACCACATGAAATCAGTTCAAGGTCAGTAAGCACAAACAGAATTCATACATAAGGCACACTTTTGAGGAAATGAAAGGATTTTAAGTGCGCCTTATATCTCAAAAAATACGGTACTAGAAAAGATGTTGTGCTTAAAATGCTTCACTGAGCTGAAATTAAAACTTAAAATATCTCAATATATATAAAATAAAAAGAAAGTCAAAGTTAAAAGTGCCTCAAAGGCTTCAAACTGAACATCTCAATATCTGAATATCTTACCTTGGGCATGGGCATCTGAGAGGTCCCGCTCTTGACTATCTCTGATTTAGTTTAGACCACGATATGGGTATAATGTTATCTGTTGTTGACCACACCGAGACTTTAAGAGTTGCGGAGACTTTCTTTTTTTATACGAATGGCTGGTCGCACCAGTGCGACCTAGGATTTTTTGGGGGGAACATTAGCACATTGAGGAATGTGCAAGTGTCGCTGTGCACTATTGGATTGTTGTGGGAATTCCCCACGTCATTTCCCCTTTTTGCACATCTGTGCAGAGACGCGCGTGACACACAATCGATCAAACAACAACAGCAGCAGCAAGGATCGGTGCTGTGGCGCTTCAGCAGCGGCACTCTAAGTAGCTACTCTAAGCAGCACCTTCATCATTGGTTTAGGCCACAATACTGGCATAATGTTGTCTGCTGTTGGCCACACAGAAACTTTCAGAGTTGCAGAGACTTTTTTTAAAAAAAACTCCAACGGCTGGTCACACCCATGCAACCTAGGATTTTTTTTTAGTCGCACCGTTGAGAAATTAGGTTGCATTTGTGACCAAATTGGTCGCATTCTAGAGCGCTGGGATGACCTCTAATTTTCTGCTTAATTCAAATGAAACTGAGATTATTGTACTCGGCCCTGAAAATCTTAGAAATGTAATAGTATCTAACCAGATTCCTACTCTGGGTGCCATTACCTTGGCCTCCAGTAACACTGTGATGAACCTTTGAGTCATTTTTGACCAGCATATGTTCTTCAATGCACATATTAATCAAATATGTAGGACTGCTTTCTTCCATTTGCGTAATATCTCTAAAATTAGAAATGTCCTGTCTCAGAGTGACGCTGAAAAACTAGTTCATGCATTTATTACTTCTAGGCTACTATTAACGACAGTAATTCATCATTATCAGGATGTCCTAAAAACATCATTATCAGGATGTCCTGTGGCCAGGTCGGGCCTCTCCCAGGGGTTGGGTTGTCCTCGGACCTCTGGGACCAGGGCTCGGTCCGCTCTGGCACGACTGGCTGCCGGCAGGGCCTGGGGGCTTATCACCGCAGCCCCTTGTGGCTTCTGCACTGTGGTTGCTGGGTGACTCCACGTCTGGGGCTCTTTCCGGGAAGGTGGCGCAGTTGTTCTCCCTTTCTGTCTAATTGTCTGTCCAATTTGTAATAATATACAAGGTCTTAAATAATCAGGCTCCATCTTATCTTAACGCCCTTATAGTGCCATATTACCCCATTAGAGCACTTTGCTCTCGCACTGCAGGCTTACTTGTTGTTCCTCGAGTATTTGAAAGTAGAATGGGAGGCACAGCTTCAGTTTTCAGGCCTTCTGTCGATTCCGATTCACAAGGTCCCGATTTGATTCAATCCCCAATTTGATTCAATTCAATTTTGAATCACTCAGAAATATTATAATTATGATCATTCATCTTGTATATGTGCTGTCAAAAGAACCTTCTAAGCCTTGTGAATTCTGTATATGTATTTCTAAATTAAGAGCAGATCCTAAAGCATTTACAATAATGTACTTTTTAATTAACATGAGTATATGATTATTTTCATTAGTGCTGTTAATAGATTAAAAAAATAACTAATCTCACAATTTTCTGTAATTAATCACAGTTAATCTCAATTATTTGATCAATAGCATGGTTGCAATTACACTTTTTCAACTTCTTATTTAAGCTTGTAACTGACATTTATAATAAAGTAAATGCAGAATAAACACAAAGAATGTATGCTTAAATTCAAAGAGACTTTGAATGGTTTTCTTCAATCTTTGAGCACAGGTTCTCTCCTGTGAAATACAACTTTTTTAAAAACCTATATACTAATAGGTAAGTATATACTAATATATAACATATATTAGGGTTGTTAAAATGCTTAATCAGATTCATCACAGTGTTACAGTGGATTAATTTTGATTAATCACGATTAAATATCATTCATTTTTATTCTATAATAATCACATTTCATTTTGCATGAGCTCGAGAAAAAAGGTAAAATACTTAAGTACATTCATGCACATTCATGTTAGCAAAAAACTCTGTAAACATTTATCCTCTCCCTCTATGTCACTCTTGGGGAGGCACTTCAAGTCTTTAAATCGCGGAACCAAAGCTATGTAAAGTGTGTGTTCTTAGCGATATTAATAGGTCTGCAGTTTGTTGCAATCCACTTGGGAATTGTGTCAGTCAAAATTTCTAAGGTAGACTTACTGAGTCCCCGATTCTCCATGAGTGGTTTGTCGCAAGCTGGGTCACACGTTAGCCAAAGTCCTAGCATCATCCCCAGCTAATGTATGCTTTGCGTCAATGTGATATTTTAAGGCGGAAGTGCTTTAGTGAAAAGAAAATTCCTTCTTGCACAATGTGCACAATACTTTATGTTGGTCAACTTTTCTGTCTTGTTATTTTTTTAATATTCAAATTTCCCATCGAGAGGGCCAATGTGTGTTTATCATCTTCCATATTGAGCTGATTGGTTCAGCTGCCTGTTACTACCAGATCAGCTGTCCATTTGCGCATGTACGAAGGTAACTCTACTTGGACAAACTGCCCGAAATGCGTTGACCGAAACATTTCAGGGATTTTGAGTCATTCTCCATTTCAGATGTGTTAATTGCATTAAAAATTTTAATCGCTTTGACCATGATGGCAGATTAATATGCCGTAACGTGTCAATTTTGACAACACTAATTTTCATACATACATTTAAAAGCAACTTAACATTTCAAGTGGATAAAGGATCCAGTGCAGATAGAAAATATCTTTTGTAAACATCAGTAATACATCAGAAAAATACTTTTGCTGTAAGTGTCTCACACAGCTTTTCTGAAATCCACTATTGCTTTTTGGAGACACACTGGATAACGTAGATAATGTACAAGTGAACTGACAGAAACTGACAGATCAGAAAATGAAAAAAAAAAGACTTTAAAACTGCCTTTTAAAATACTAAAAAAATGAAAACATACAGTATTGAAAAATCTCTGTGGAACTCGTGAAAATTAGCCTCATTTATAACTCCTTTCTCACTCACTTTGAGACTGTAAGATTTTTCTGCAAGAAGAGAAGCTGGTCTACATGTTTTGGTCAGGCAGCTCCTTTGTGCAGTAGCAATGTCACCAGCAGTTGAAAAAACTAGTTCAGAAGGAACACTGGTCCCAGGTATATGCTTAGCTTGGAGAGCCAAAAGAGGATACTCCCCTTTATGGTCCCCCCACCAGATCAAAGGATCCTCAGATAATCCACTTCAACACGACCAAGAGAGATGTCAGGGGCAGTTTCCTCAAATCTGTCACCATCAGACTCTTGCTGTAGAAAAATGAAAACTTTATTGATAAAGAAATTACTATTTATATCCAAACTCGAGTAGTACAAAAGAACAATTATTTTTTGTTTCCGTAACTTACAATAGCTGTGTCCACACATTCTCTCAGTTGGTGATGGAACCTGCTGCTTCCATCACCAGCTAAGAGAATGTGTATTACAGGCCTCTTTGGACTAGAATGGCAGGGCAGGAAAGATCCAGGGTGGTGGGGAAACACTCGCTCACGCTCCTCTTCAGTCAATCCGTGGTAACCACTGCACTCAGTCCAAAAATACACCCTGTGCTTCACTCACACACTCTCACTCATCTAGGTAGGGTCTGGGAATCAGTCCAGGGAGGTCTGTACAAAGGAGACAGAGAACAATGATTAGAGAAGCAAGCCAGGAGATCTTGGGAAGAAACAACAGAGAAGATCCAGGGCTACACTAACTGTAGAAAGTACAATGATCCACTGAAGACCAACACTCCTCCTAGGCCTTAAATACTGCCTGGAGTAATCAGCTGGGATAAGCAACAGGTGAGTAAGGCGTAGGGGTTGAAGCCGGGATGACACAGATATCTGTGACTGGAGTCCCAAAGCCTTAGATATGGCTTTGTAACCCTTTCCAAACTGATCGATGTCAGTGATTTTGGTTCTCAGCTGTTTTTTGAACCGTTGCATGCTGTGTTGCCTTTTGAGATCTCTTAGCCTGCTTCAGTTTGTTATACAGATGCTATTTATGTGATTTCTTGATTCAACAGTTCTGGCAGTAATCAGGTCTTGGTGTGGCAATGAAACTGAACTCAGCTATGTAAAATTATTTCCTACTATTTAAGATTCAAATGTTTGTTTCTTCACTGGTTGTCTTTTACCTGCAGGCAGAACAGCAGCTGGTGATGTGCAGTGTCTTACACGGAAAGCAAATCTATAAATAGTAGCTGCCCTCTGAGTATTCCTGACTCACTCACCTGTTGCCATATGCATCCAGGCCTTTGGTCACCTGACTTCCCAAGCGGTTACAGGCAGAACTTGCAAACATGTCGCTGCTGCCTCAGCCTGAACTGGTTACACTTTTGTTGATTGGTCTTACTCATTTTTGGTAGAGACCACCTCTGGATTATTTCCATGAAGCCTTCCATCAATTGGTATGTTTTTATTTTGTGCTGTGTATTTATTATTTTACATGGTAGTAAACAAGTGTGTTTATAGGTTATAGCTGCAGAAGCCTCCTATTGGCCTCTTTGTTAGCAAATTGATGATGCTGTTTGAACTGTACATAACTTTGATTTGTTACAATCTTAGCCTTACTTCTATTCTTGTTTTTTGCTGTGAATGCTGATTGTATGATGCATTACAGGAATTGTGGCAGCTGGGCGGCTGATACCTTTATGTAGAAGCCACTACTGCTTCTCTGTGCTATACTTTACTTTTTTGGATTTCTTTTTTTTTTTGCTTCTTGTCTTTTCTTTTTGCTCTTTTTTGCCTTCTCATTGGAAGTTGGACATTTTAGAAAAGTGGTTGAACCATGACATGCAATATATTTGAGCTTGTTAATGTGCATGTTAATATATTGAATTATTTAATAACAGCAGTCTGTTATGTATGTTATGTATGTTATGTATGTATGTTACGACTGCTGTTGTAATGTTGTCTCATATGCAAATCCCAGTGTATTGAGGTTCAATTCTCAACCTTACCAATCCTTTAATATCTCAGCTGGAGAAGAAGAGTCAATGAGACTGAAGTATCCTTTCATCAAAGCTTTATTACCAATGCGCATTGGGAGATCCCACTACATGCAGCACCAAGTGGATCTGACAAGCAGTTCCTCAGTCTGTTCATTATAAAGGCTCTGGGCGCTTCCTTAAGGGACTGCCCCTATAGTTATCTAGTAGTCACACAAGCATCTTGCAACCTTTAGATTACATGCTTAGTCACGGGGGCTACAGGTGAGCCCACCCTCATGCTCACTACCGTCAGCAAAACAAGTCATAAAAAGAATACATGTTGTTTCCTTATCAAGCACACCCAAGGACAACACCCCCTAACGTTCACATGGAAAGGTACACTCCCCAACTGTCCCTCTGTAGTTTCCTGCTTTTCTATTCTTCTTGACAACCTACTGCTCATCTCTGCACGTCAGAGAGGAACTGAAACTGTTACTTTCTGCTCCGTCTGCCTTAATCTTGTATGGGCATCATGGAAAACACAAATTCGCTACAGTAGAGACAATCTTCTTTTTATTGGTTTACAATATACACACATTTCGTCGTGTTTAACTCCGAACCCAACCTGGCCAAGGGTGATCCTGAGAGAGAGCAAAGGAAGTGAACCTAAGCGACGGCCTCGAGGGAAACGAGCTGATATCAGGAAGCCGTAAAAGCCGGCGGGTCCTTTTTGGTTTACCACATGGACAGAACAACGTAGTCAGAGAAGAAAAGAGGTGGAGTGTGTTTGATGGTGAACAACAGATGGTGCGACAGCGTGAACATCCCTCCAACTTACACGCTCTTGCTTGCCCAATCTGGAACTTTTGACATTAAATGTCACCCTTTCTATCTCCCTCGGGATTTCACTGCGGTCATTGCCTGCACTTTTTATATTCTGCCTTACGCAGACTCAGACACTGCCTTATGTGAACTACTTGAGGCTCTTACATATCAACAGGTACTTCACCAGAACACCACGCTCATTGTTATGGGAGATTTTAACAGATTAAATCTCAAACGCACATTTTACAACCTTCACCAGCACATTACCTGCCCCACCAGGGGCACGAGGACATTAGACCACTGCTACACTCTGTTCAAGGACTGCTGCAAGGCTCAGCTTCTGCCGGCATTTGGAAAATCGGACCTTGCCGCCATCGTCCTTATGCCAGCTTGCAAACAAAGGCTAAAGCAGCAAACAGCAAGCACCAATCAGGAGGGAGGTCGCACACTAGACAGACCACTCAGTGAATGCACTGCAGGAAGCACACAGACTGGGACATGTTTCGGCACTCTGAGATCGCACATCGCTGCCTACAATGAAGGGTTTGTCTCCGGTAATATGGACCTATACAAGGCTGTGACTTACAATATGTGCATCGGGGTAAGAAAGGCAAAGCGGAGCTACAGGGAAAAACTAGAGTCACAGCTACAACAGTACAACTCTAGGAGCCTATGGAAGGGAGTGCAGACAATAACGGACTACAAACAACCAGCTTCTTCAATGATGAATACCGGCGCTTCACTGGCTGTTGAGCTGAACACGTTTTATGCTTGCTTCGACGCTGCAGCAATTAAAACAACAAAGTCTGCACGTGCACAGAGTGCACCAGTGAAAACAACGCCTCCATCATCACTGAGCATGCCGTAAGGAAAGCTTTCTGGTGAGTGAACACCATGAAGGCAGTAGGACCAGATGCAATCCCTGGTCGGGTCCTGAGAGCCTGAGCACTGATGTTCACTGAGATCTTCAACCTCTCCCTGGCCCAAGCAGTGGTTCCCACGTGCTTCAAAGAGTCCATCATTGTCCCTGTCCCAAAGAAACAACAGCCCGCTTGCCACAATGATTACCGCCAACTAGCACTGACTTCAGTTGTGATGAAGTGTTTTGAAAGACTGATGAGAGATCACATTACTTCTTTACTTCCTGCCACCATCGACCCACTTTAGTTTTTCATACTAATCGTTCCAGAGACGATGTCATAGCTCAACTGCTCCACACATCCCTGAGTCACCTGGACACTGGCAGAGGGAATTATGTTAGGATGCTGTTCGTAGACTACAGTTCAGCATTCAACACAATAATTCCATCTAAGCTTTTCACCAAGTAGAAGGATATAGGACTGACTGTGTCAGTGGATCCTCAACTCCTCAACAGACAGACCCCAATCAGTAAGGGTGGGAAAACCAGTCTCCCCCTCCATCTCACTCAGCACTGAAGTGCCTCAGGGCTGTTTTAATCCCCCTGCTTTACTCACTGTACACTTATGACTGTGTTACTGTGAAGTAGTCGGACTCGAATGTCAAGGAAGGTGGTAGGGAAGTAGACTATGCAGACATTTCAGGTTTCCAAGGTGAGCAATTTATTTACAGTGAACTTAATTTAATGTAACTTAACAAAACTTCCCCCCAAATAAACTCTATTAACAAAACTCAACATAACATGGATCTGGTGACACAGCTCACCTCTCCTCTCTCTCGTATCTTCTTCTTCTTCTTCTCCTACATTTTAATGGCGGTTGGCAAACAACTTTTAGGTGCATTTACCGCCACCTTCTGGAAAGGAGTGTGGGACAGAACGGTTTCGTAACCTACAGTCTCGGATACACACCCGTCAATCTTAAAAAACCAAACACTGCCCTATAAACAACATCCCCTGCATCCCTTTGAAATATGTCTCTTACCCTTAGGTGAACACTATTTTCTTGCAATTCAAACTGTAATCTTTCCCTTTCTCTCTTATACTTATCGCACTCCAACACTACATGCTCAAACGTCTCCTCCTGTCCACAGAAGTCACAAGTCCCCGTGTCATGTTTGCCCATCTTTTTAAGTGTGCTATTCAAGCCTGTGTGACCAAATCTTACCCTGGAGATTATATCCTCGTCTCTTCTACTTCTAAAGCTCCTTCTACATTGCCCGACTGTTTTCTGCATGCCATAATACCTGCCTTTCCCATCTCCATCCCATTGTGCCTGCCACTTCTCCTTCAACTTTACCTTGATTAAACTTTTCACCTCACTTTTACTGTATTTGATAGGCAAACCCACACAACTTCTTCTTGCTGCACTTTTTGCAAACTTATCGGCCTGTTCATTACCATCAACACCGATATGCGCAGGAACCCATAAGAAAGCCACTTCTATCCCTCTATGTTT
>VUQP01037189.1:26232-47094 GCA_015108555.1 Coptodon rendalli | reverse complement strand
GTGCGTTGTTAGCTGTTTATTAATGGAGCGCTGGAGTAGCTCCATGGCTGACTTAGCATTAGCTTGCGGCGGCACATAAACTGCTATTATTGTGATCGCTGTGAGCTCTCTCGGCAAGTAGAAGGGTCTACACTGAACCATCATGTATTCTATGTCTGGGCAGCAGTGGACGACTTTAACTGTGTTGTTGGTGCACCAGTTATTGTTTACAAACACTAGCAGACCTCCCCCGCGTTTCTTACCGGACTCTTTGTTCCTGTCCGCTCTGAACGTAGCGTGGCCCGCTAGCTCAATCGCAGTGTCTGGGGTAAAAGAGTCCAGCCAAGTCTCTGTGATGATCATAACACAGTAATCCAGACAGCGTGAGGTGATCCGCAGTCGTAGCTCGTCCATCTTGTTATTTAGTGACCGTGAGTTGGTGAGGAAGAGACTCGGAATAGCCGGTCCGTGTGGGTTAGCATGTAGCCTAGCCTTCAGCCCCGCTCTCTTCCCTCTCTTCTGTTTCCTGTGCCTCCGTCGCCTACGCCACTTCAGCGGTGGTATGGTGAAATTAGAGTCGGTGACCCTCCGGATCTCAGGGGGAATTGAGTCCCAGTCATTGTCAGCAAAGGTGTGCAGGTTTTTGTAGTTTAGAACCGCAAGCAGTTCAGTTTTACTGTACTGTATATGTGCTCCTGCATATCGGAGTAAAAGTGAAACAAAAATACACAAAATAAAAAGAAAACCGCTAAGTTGAGGAGAGCGCCGGGCCGCTGCGACTGCTCGCGCCGCCATCTTTATAATCCCCTTTATAATCCCCTTTATAATAGTGGGTTTGCAAGATGCAAACCACTGGTTATAGTCGAAGACTAACAAGGCGAGATTAGGCTTTGCCAGAAAACATCTAACAGAGCTCTTAGCTCTGAAAAACAATCTTTGGACAGATGTAACCAAGGTGTACTTTTACCAAAATGATGTGAAGAGAGAAGTATGGTGAAAGAGAGAAACAGCTCTGTTAAATCCCTTGAATTAAACCTGAAAGTGTGCACTTCAGTCCCATCTTGTTTCAATTAGAATCCACTGGAATGGTGTACAGAGGCAAAACTACAAAAGCTCAGCTGTTGGACAAATATTCACAGATCTGACTCCATGTGTATCCATCCTGTATGTGTTGTCATACATGATGGATAGGGGGAACCCTTTCCATCCTGTATGAGAACACTGGGAATTTCAGAGTTTCTTTTCATGATCTTGTATACTCATTCATTAAGAGTCAAAAAATCAGTCGTGTTTAGTCTCATTAAAGCCTGCACAAAAGTATTCTTGGCACCGTCTAATCGACACACCAGAACAACTCGATCATTTCTTAATTCTCAGTCTGAATTACTGGCTTTGGTGGATTTCATGGCACGTTTTTGTGCACCGTGTAGAGGGAGGCCATGGTTCGCTAATAAGTAAACTCGTTACCACGCATGTACGGGATTGTTCCATTGAATGGAGACTTCTCTCTGAGGCATTGGTGTAATATTTCCTCATGAAGCTGCTTGTGGGGTGTTCACACTACCCCATAAACAGTAACCCTCCACTTACCTTACAAGCAGCTATCCTTCAACTCTTTCTTTCTTTATCTCCTGTGAGTAGCCACGGGGATGATGATGGGCTGTAGCCCTGGGGCTACCCTTTTAAATGAGCAAATATCTTGTGATTACCCGCTTGAATTCTCTCCTCCTTTTTTCCCTGTTTTTTTTTAACTTCCTACTTCCTTCCTCAAAGATTGAAATACCCTTAAAATAAGATTCTGCGCTCATGTGTTTTTGTCAACTTTTTAAATGTGTTGCTTCTGCTTTAATGAGACAAGACTACACTCTTTTGTTTCCTTAAAGCAGCTGAATGATAAACAAAATAACGCTGATAAAATAACGCTTAAAACAACAAGGGTACTACCGGCGCGGCGCGCAGCTTTGTTTTACAAAAACAGCATGTTTCATTACCTCTCACTGTAGATTTTACACAAAGCAACAGTTGGCCGGCACATATGGCAGACAAAAACGTGGGCACTGTTGTGTGGCCCTGCTTCATTGTACACAGATGTTTGGCTAGAGTAGGGGAAAACATAACAGAAAAGGAATTTGGTATTAATTAAAATTTCCAGCTTCCTAGATTGACATCAACAGGAAATGTTGTACAATTGTTTCATCATTCCAATATAGCATTTGTAGGTTTGTTTTTTAAATAAAGCATTTTATAACAGTTTCGTGTTTCCCAGGGCGAAAGCTAAAGTTAAGATACGCTAAGATATGCACTGCTGTTTGTCTGATGTTAGCAAGACTGTGCTGAAAAGCTGTTAACCCAATATTTTGTGGGGTTTTTTGGAAGGTGGTGTCTTTCCTTGGTTCAAACCTCCTGGTCGGCTCACGACTTCCTGCGCGTCCCTCAGTTTCCCCCCCCCCAAGAGCCTAAAGACATGCTTGTTATCTAAACTGGTGTTTCTTAATTGGCCTTGTGAATGTGAGAGTGTGTGGTTGTCTGTCTGTGTTATAGCCCTGTGATGAACCGGCGACCTTTACAGGGTGTCCCCCGCCTCTCATCCAGTGTCAGCAGGCATAGGCTTCAGCCAGTGGATGGATTGGAATCTCCTTCTTGCTCCCTTCAGGGGTCGGCACGGAGGATCATCTGCCTCCATCTCACCCTATCCCTTGCATCTTCTTCTGTGACACCAACCCTCTGCATGTCCTCCTTCACTACATCCATGAATCTTCTCTGTGGCCTTGAACACACCTTCCCCTGTTTCCTCCTCCTTTGTCTTCATGCAAGAGCAGATGTGCACCGTTCCCTGCATGGAAATCTCCTCCTGAATTGTTTTTTGCATCAAATGCCGTTTCTGAGACAACCTTTCCCATTTATCCAGGCTTGAGACTGGCACTAGGAGTACACCGGCTTGTCCTGGCACAGACAACCAGCCCAACTGCCATGTTTGCTTGTGCTGCTGGCTTTAGGCTGCTCAGGAGTGACATTTCCCTAAATGACTACAAACTGGTGCCGGGCATTGTGCTTTACTTCCTGTATAGCTCTAATTTCCTCTGTGTACGGCAAAGCTGAAAGTGCATGAGCGTCCAGCATAATTCACCGACATCACCTCTTCCAAGTGGCAACGTTCACAACAAGCCCTCTGAGCAAGCGTCGTAAATAAAACGTGAGAAATTACGAGTGCTGCGCATCAATCACATTGATTCTCCCGGCCTCATCATCCTGTATTAAGTCCTTTAGTATAATAATGTTGTCAGTGGATTTGGCGCAAGGTGTCTTCACGCTGCCAGTGTCAGTTCATTTAGACGCTCCCCCGGAGCCCTGGCAGCTATCATTGCTCATAACCACCGTGTCAGTCAAAAACAGGGGCAGAAACACAGCATCTTGCCCTACGGAGGTGCTATCACGATGAAGGGAAGAAAGACGCCACATCTTGGTGAAAGGGTGTGTTAAATGTTGTTTCTATGAATATCAGATATGTGACTCGGGCAGAGGGAGGCTTTAATGGAAGTAAACTACTTCTGACACTCTTGACTGGCAGTTTGCTTTCATGGTAAAGCACATTCACCGTGACACGAGCACTCCCACCGGCAGCCAGCGAATGCTCGCCCCTGGATCCCTCACTTGTCAAATGTTATTTTTGAGATAAGCACGCATGATTCGTGTTTTGATAGCAGAGTCTCAAATGTCACCTTGCGCTGATCATCAGAACTTAAAGTCCTTCCAATAACAATAGCAAGGACTGAGCATCCCAAAGCTGCTCGTGAATATGATTTTTTTTTTTTTTTTTACAAAAAGAAAGAAACTGCCCTTGGTTGTTGGTCCAGCTCAGCGGGGGAAGCTGCGTACGTTTCATTCCGGAGATCGAAAATGTCCATTTTTAGGCCAAATTCTCTATTCTAAATCTGTTTTTCCATTCGGTTTCCAGGTGCATGCAGTGTGAGACAGCGTTCGCTCTTCCCTCATCCTGCATTCAGGGGATGTATTTATCGACTGACAGTCAGAAAATAGGACACAGGAAAACATGTGCAGCCGGTACATTGGGGTTTCTGGAAAGATACACGCATTTCCAGGGTTGTGTTCATCGCCACAGCTATCGTGGAAGAGTCCCGTCTATCTTGATGGACCCGAGGTTACAATTTGCATGTATGGAACTATTTAATAAATGCATTTGATTGATTTGGTAGCAATCTTTTCCCCCATTCTATCTCCCTTCGGATTAGAAATGGAAATAAATCCTACTGCATATGCCATAAACCCATGCGTTTATATGCTTCACATTTTTGCTCATGCAGATTGCAAAGCCTCCGTCTTCTGCTCTTTGTGGCGTCTTCCACTTCCATGTGAAACATCAGCGTCAACATGTGAGCGCTGAAGAAAATGATAGAAATAGCTTTCTTTGTCATATCCATCAGAGATCAATTAGAAATGATTAGAGGTGGTTAATTGTTACGTTTTTTTTTTTTATCTAGGAAAACAAATAAAGAGGCATAAATCTAACATTACGCTCACACCTCCCCTTTTATCACAGTGTCTGCAAACAGGGGATTATAAGCTTTCATCAACAACTGTATTTTTTCTTTTCCCTTTTTTTTTAACGACTAATGGCCATTTAATTCTCCCAATAAAATGAAGGTGAAAAAGTTTTAACAGCTTTTCCTTTCCATGATCATTTTCTGTGTTCCCTATTCCTCCCCATGTTCCACAACCCAATTAGGGCTGCGCAGAACTGTGCAATGTTTCCGAAAAGCCCTGAGCTGCACGATGGCTCTGAATGCCCAAGGTGTGTTATTATCTTGTATTAGTGCACCACCTGCCTTGCCATAATGATTAGGTAATTGGCTCAGTGCGTGTCTTGAAATAATAAAGAAAGGAGACGTTTTACTCTGATTAAGGAAAGAAAGCGGATCAAGTGAGTGAGAGCGAGGCCACCAAGACCTGCAAAACACATTTGCTGGTGTAAAGTCAGAGTCTATAAAAATTTAAATATAATAAAAATTCACTGCAAAGTTTAAGTTAGTGATTTAGAAGCAATAGATGTATCATTAAATAGCTATCAGGGATGCTGAATGGCTTCAGGAGGAAGGAAAGTGAGCTTGAGACAGAAACTTTATACATAAGGAAAAAAAATCTAATATCACAAAGAGAAATTAAACCAGCCACTTAGCGAGGCAACAGTGCTAATGGTGGTTAGCACTGTTGCCTCAAAGCAAGAAGGTCGGTCTTTGCTGTGTGGAGTTTGTATGTTCTCCCGGTGTCTTTGTTGAGGCTTTCCCGCTACTTCGGCTTCCTCCCACAATCCAAAGACATGCAGTTAGTGGGGTTTGGCTGATTGGTGATTCCAAATTGCCCATAGGTCAAATCAAATCAAAAATTTATTTATATAGCACATTTAAAAACAATAATGTCGATCATAGTTCTTCACAAATTAGGAAATAAATAAGATAAGACAAATTTACCAAACAGCAACACAAGACAAGACAAACTTAGAAGCCAACCAAATGATAGTCAAACTAACTTAAGTCAGAGCCGGAGTAAAAAGATGAGTCTTTAAGCAAGATTTAAAAGAATGAATAGACTCAGAAGAGCGAATGGCAATAGGGAGATTGTTCCACAGTCTAGGTGCTGCAATAGCAAAGGCACGATCACCTCTGGTTTTCAGCCTAGACTTTGGTTGCATTAAGAGCATCTGGTTTGAAGATCTTAGTGCTTTTTTAGGATTATACAAATTGAGAAGTTCTGTTAAATAGCTAGGCGCAATATTGTTTAAGATTTTATAAGTGATAGGCGTGAATATGAGCGTGAATGGTTGTCTGTCTCTTTGTATTAGTGTTACGACAGACTGACAATCTGTCCAGGGTGTAGCCCCACTCTCACCCTATGGCTGCTGGATATGCTCCAGCCCCTGCACAACCCTGAATTGGATAGGCAGAAAAAGACGGATGGAAAGATGGAAAATCATCGGCCTAAAAAGCCAAATGTAAAAACTGTTATTGCAAGAACCTCAAAAGGCATCAGCGAAAAAAAAAGTCGTCTGGAGGCTGTATGCCATTGTATTGGTATTAGCATGATCTCAGTCAAAGAGCATTAGGTCTGTTAAAACTGGGTAGACTGCATTTTCACCCTGAATGATGTCCCTCCAGTGCGTCTAGACTGGTTATATCCTTGATGATATTCTTGCATTTATTAGACAGATTTACATAAATCATATGAATCTTTTTCACAAGCATGGCCTCTAAATTGCAGACAGAATTTTCAAAGCCAATTACTGGTGGTGGTTGCTGCTGTTTTCCTCTAAAGTTTCACTGCATACAGAGCATGCATTGAAACACTTCATTATATATCAGTTCTTTCCCTGCCTGCACCAGAATTGTTTCCACTTTTGAGGCATATACTTTGCACTGCAGGAAGAAACGAATACCTGAAGACTGTGTCAAGGTAGACACACAGCCACCCTGCTATGCATTCGCACACAAATTTCCAACGCGAGGCCTTGCTCCTCAGAAAGCAGGACATTTCACTACATTTCCTTGACAATATGTTAGCAATTTGTAGCATGTCGGGATGAGATCGCTCCCACTGGGTGACTGATACGAGTAAATCTCTACATTTCAGAGAACTTAAAAGAACGCACACATTTTGCACTGAGAAGGAAAATGGTTACTGCTGCCAAACAGCTGATGTTTGCTTTACATAATGCATAACATATTTAATTTGGACAAAGCTTTTACACTCTCAGGGTTGTCCTCTGATTTATCTAGTTCAATGACATGCACATATTCTTTCTCTGTAACACAGATTTCTTATTTAACTTAATATTATATTAAAATTTGAATATCCACTCTTATTATATTCTTTGTATGATGTACTTTACACCAGCATTGCCCTTTAAAACTATCCCAATAAGTACAGAAGGTGGCTACACAAGAAAGTAAAAATCCTTTGCCCAGTAATGAAAATACTGTAGGTAGTGCTGGATGTTTTACCGGCATTGTTACTTGTGCTCTTACACAGCTAATATGACCTTATTAGATTTTAGACTCTTTCTAATTTTTGTTATTGCCTCGGGGTCAGTACATGTTGGTCTGCAGCTATCAACTTCACAGATTCATCAAAGTTCACCAAAATTAAACTTCAACAATCAAATTCATCGGTGATTTAATGTTATGCTACAGTCACACTGGGGAAAACCGTAGCTGCAATTACTGCAAGCGTGTGCAATGAACTTGTGACCTCATTGCATTTCGAATAGTTGCTTCAAAGACGTGAAGCGGATCTGCAACCACTCGATAAACGGCAATAAGATGGAATCAGTCAAGTTGGCAATTACATGCAATTTGAGTGTGATAAATAAGTGAAAATCACAAGTCTGTTGCCATTTATTGCTGTCAGCACACAGAGAAATCCCTATTATCTACTTGCAGTCTGTCCAGCAATAACCTAATAACATAGATCTGAAGCAGAACTTCAGAAATCCATCAGCAAAGAGTTGCTGCACGACGGTGATGTGACACAGTCTCTCTGCAGCCTGTTACTGTATAGTAAAGTCAGCTTAAAACTCTATGCCTACCAAATGAGTTAAATCCTGTTATAAAGAGTTGAATTGCAGATGAGTTACACAGTAGAGCTGTACACTACTGCCAATTTTGATATCATTCCAATAAAGTAAATACAAGGCCAGTATTGAGAAGATACCAATACCGATTTTTTAACCTTTAAAGAATCATCATCAGTTTGCTAATTCCGAAGACATTTTAAAGACCACTAAATCTCTCTGAGTTATAATTTCCACAATAACTGTTTTTTTGAATTTTGAATTTATTTATTTAAAAGGGACAGTGCAGTTTAACATAGTTCAAGTGCAAAACATGAAACTGATGTAACGCACATAAGTTTATAGCTATTGCTAATTTTCAACAATAGTCCCTTGTTGGGCTTACAATCAAAATAGGTACATTTTACAATAAAACATACATTTTCATAAAACCAAATTACATCATAAATACAATTACAATTAATAGACAGTCATTTAAAATAAAATTAAAATCATTAGTTAAAATGACTACATCTCTGATTTCCCTTTAACCAAACTTTAACCTTCAATGTAAAGGATCTGATGTCTGTAATTTAATTTCGGTTGGAAGTGTGTTCCACAGATGGCAAGCCTTTATGGAAAAAGCTGACTGACCGAATGTAGATCTGCGATATAATATCTTGCAGTTGCCGTTCATCTTGCTCCTAGCAACAAAACAACAACAAAACTCACCTGGAACACCTGGAATCTAAACTTCTGTTGTTTAAATGCGCTTTAGCAGAAATGACAGTCAACACAAAAATGTTCACAGATTTTTCATATTCCATATTTCTTATTTCCATTTGACACAATTCAGTGGACTACATACTGAACTTAGAGGATAGAAATAAAGTATCTAACCTACTTTAATAACATCAATCTGATACCAATACTAGCATTGGTATCAGTACTATGATGTTTGAATCAAACTCTACGCAGACTGCAACATGTTGACAACCTGTGTTTGTTAATACAGTAGACATACAAACCATCTCCAACCAGTCTGAGAGTGATTGCAGTAAATCCAAGTCAAATTTTTGGTGAAAAGCTTGAATCACTTCATGATTGAAAGAGATTGAGGGTGTTACATGTTTGGTATCCAAAGGTTTTGTTACTTACAATTTGTTGCTGAAAACAACAACAAAAAAACCCCCAAAACAAAACCAAAACAAAAAGTCTATTTTTTCTCGTCACAACAAGTTTGCCAGCCTGTTTTTACTATGATGTGTCTGAGTAATTATTCATACAAATCTGATTTTAAAAATATAGTGAATTATAATAATTTTGTTTGGCGGTAGAAACAGATAGAATGACCAAAAGGATGATTTTGTTTATAGGTTTATGTCATAGTGAGTTTATCTTGCAGTCATGCTAATGATCTATTCTCTTTCCACGGGTTAGCCTACTCGTGAATATTGCCATTTAGGATGTGAGCATGGGAGATATTCTGGTGTATTCTTTTGATTGAAAAGAGGAAGAAAATGTAATTTTAAGCAAACTGTGGCCAGAGGGGTAAATGAATGGTAATGGGGTTTTAAAATTACAAGTAAAATTGAACAGATTATTTAGTTAAGTAATAATTTCCTTGCTCACAGACGGCCCAGCTTCTCTCACTGGCAGCAACCAATATGCAAAGAAATACACATCTCTTGTGTATTAGGTAATGCATCCCATGTGTTTAAAACAGACTGAATTTTCAATTATTTTGTCAAGATGCACTTATTCAGATGTACCTATGTTTTATTCAGTTCCTGCAATTTGCAGCGTTTATCAAATGGTTAACATAAATGGGATGCGCCAATTTTCAGTTTATATTTGCTGTGTTCTGAGGTGATGTGGGAGCAGTGATATGTCCAAGGATTTCATAAGCACCCATCTTAAACAGTGCTGGGGGGGTTGCCTATCATCCGTTGACTCTCTGGCCATCTCAGCTACAGTATTTGGGCTGGGGTGGTTGTTACTGGGATAAATAGTAAGGGAGAGGTGGCTAATTGTAGAGCTTGCTCTGGGGAGTCCCCAGGCAGAGAAGATAACATGAGTGCTTCATCGGTGCCTTATCAATGAGTAATGACCTTGGCTGTCTTCCTTTGCACATGCACATACACAGAGGAACATGGCTGTGCACAAGCTCCCCGGATATAGAGTGACATCATCTCTAGGTAACCAAATAGATAAGTGGGAGTGGGTTTAGCGGTAAGGGGATTGGTTCCATTTTTAAGGTGCAGTGGGAGCCTAAGGAGAGTGGTGGTTAAATTGTCCATTAGCACAGTTTTAAGATGGACTCCTGGGCTTTGAGAACCTTGCTTCAGCATAGAAAGTGAGATTGCTTGCTCTGTTAAAGTGGAGGAAAATATTTTTCCTAAAAGCCTATTGGATTTTTTTTTCTTGGTCCCTCTGAAAAGAGGGTCACAAACAAAATATCCGTATTACTGGAAATATAATTTTGAGATAAATAATTAATAGATGAATGTGGAGAACCATAAAAAAAAGAGAAGCCCTCGGCATAATGTTCAGCACTGAAGCAAATAATGGTGGGGACAATTTACACCATCAGTTTGGTTTTCTCCATTTTGTGTGTAATTATAGTGCAGCAACTGCGTTAGAAACCCCAACAAATAACAGACAATGCACAGTGCTGCCGATTTGCTGTTTACTCCTGCATTCACTAATGTGTGATACTCTCAACATAGAACTGTTTTTGAACTTTAAAATACTAAATTAATGTAATAAAATTAGCATGATTTTATCTGGAAGAGTCTTTGTGTCATACAGTTGAGAAATATTGATGAAAATCACTGTATGATTATTTGAGGTTTCTTTGCATGACCCGGAAATACTTATTTTTAAATTTTCTTTAATTTTTAATTCAAAAATGTTACACTGAATGGAGACTTGTGACTCTGACTATAAGACAGTTACACATAAGACATAATACACAAACATAGGCTGATTTACATAAACAATTAAAAAATCCTCACATTAACGTGAAAGGATATCAAGTAGAGAGAGAAAATTAAATTAATAAAGTCACTCTCCATCCTACCAACAAACTTTTTTGTAGCATAAACTTACAACATCATGGTTTACTGGTTTTGATAGAGCTTTTTGCGAAAGTGCCCCTGCGTCCTTACATCTTTGGAAGTCTGCACTCTTGAGTGTACTTGCCAGAAGCAAGCTAGAAAATATACACAAAGTTTAAGATGCTCACTCTAGACCAAACAATGATTCTGACTAAAACAGCCCCACCCCCCCAATGAATTATTACGAATGAATTCCTAATGCACTGATGAAATAATCACATAGGTTGTTTTCTTAAAACATTATTTAATTAATTATATGCATGATAAAATGTATGTTTTTATATTAAATTAAAGCAGGGGTGTCGAACTCCAGGCCTCAAGGGCCGGTGTCCTGCAGGTTTTAGATATTAGCCTGGGTCAACACACCTGAATCAAGCTCATTACATTACAGTAGTTCATTACCAGGCTTCTGGAGAACTTCAAGACATGTTGAGGAGGTAATTTAGGCATTTGGATCAAGGACACATCTAAAACCTGCAGGACACCGGCCCTAGGGGGCTGGAGTTCGACACCTGTGAATTAAAGTATTGACACTGTAAGTAATTATTTATTGATGCATTTATTTATCTAATTTTGTTACTTTTAGCTCTCGATATTTATCTACCGTTGATTTTCATTAATATTTTACTGGTATTTGTGAGTAACTACATTTTACATTTTATTTACAGCGCTCAACAGAATGGTTGAAGGAGGTGTTAGAGCCATCTAGCTGATCATTTTGGCTAGAGCAACCATAAAGTTATATATTTTTCTAAGTAAAAACTTGACAATCAAAACATTTTCCAGAAAGCCCTGAATTCTAACTTGCTGATGACACTGTCTTGTCTTTGCCTTGAGGGGGCTGTTGGCATTGTTGAATTGAATTGAATTGTTATTGTTACCAAGCAAGTTGGGACGATAGTCGTACTGTTATCTCTAATTCAAAATATGAGCATCTAAGAGCATCTAAAGCTGTTTAAAACACAAACCATACCAAAGCACAGACCAGAGCAGTGATGAATAATAAACATGCATTGGTTTACACATAGATAACCTAAACCGAAGTGGGTGGGGGTGGGGGTAAGAGCTCGGGGTGCTTATACCTTCAGTAGTGTTACAAGTCCGCCGTAGCAGTTTTTCTCCTAACCCAGTTTCAAACAGAGTGTGTTTCACCTTGGAGCAAGCAAAGAGGCACTATTCAAATGGGGATAAAGTAGGCTGACAGTCGCTTTCCCCTGCAGATATGTCCTGCTTCAAAACTGAAACATCTCTCCCTCCTTGCACCCGGAGAATAAATAAAGAAATAAATCGACGACAAGCAGAAAAAGAAGAAATACTAGGCGCTGCTGCATCCTCCGGAGGATAACAAGAATAATGCCTTCATTTGCTGCAGGGCCTCCACTCTGCACCAAGTATAGACGTGGCTTTTATGGCTGTAGTATTTCTGATTGGCATCCTAGGACAGCCATTTGAATTATTTAATAGAGCTCCCATTCCCTTAGTGGAGTGAGAAAAAGAAATATGTTTGTGTTTGTGCGTGTGTGTGTGTGTTTGTGTTATTGGGTGTTTCTACGGTGCCTTGCTCTTTATTGTCTTTGCTTTGGCATTCTCTCAGGCTCAACTTAAGTCAAGTGAGGCTATTGTTTTAGCAAACAACTCAAATGTCAGATTTTTTCTGAAGAAAAGTAGCTAAAAAGTAAGTAAAACAAGGCACTGATTCCGCAAAGCACCTAAAAAAAAATCCTTGCAATATTTCTGATGTTCAAATTTAAATGAGCAATGACTCAAACGTTGAATGCGTTCATCCTTCTCCCAACAGGTACACAGAGGTTAGCCAGTCAATCCAAAATCACAATGTAGAGCACAGGGAGGATATTGAAGGAATGTGGGCCTTGGGCTTTCACAAACCCGATCTATCTCCTGCAAGAGAGCGAGAGAGAGAATGAAAAGAGATGAGTTAGTCTCTGTGGTGTAGTATCTCCCCAGAGCCTTGTGTGGGAAATGTGCAGGTGTTACAAGATCTCCTGCTCTCCTAAACATCAACATTCTTCAGCTCACCTTCTCCCTGCCTTTACTGTTTTTTTTTGTCTCACCCCGACAGACTGCATTAAAGATTCTGAAAGAGTTGAAATGAAATTTGATAAACCACAGCAAGTCAGCAAATCGTACCTATTCCTGATAAATGGATGCATTGTGACTCAGCTAGACAACACGATAATCTCTTGTGGGGATATTCAGAGCATCAGGCAGGTTGCCTAAATGTGACTCAAATACAAAAGTACTTTGCTGTCTGGAGGACTGTTTAGATATGACCGTCAACAGCTGTACATGACCCGTTTGACCAAGGCCTGCCTCAACCCTGCCACCGTTGCCTCTTACCCCCACCTCCCCAAAACCTCCCGTCTTTATCGGGGCTGATCGCCTCAAGCCTGTCTGACCTTGGCGAGCAGATAAAATAGCAGACAGATAAGGAAGAAGGGGTTGGGGAATGAGCAGGAGAGACGGGAGCAAAGAGGAGTTGCTCTCGCTCGCTTGCCATCAGATGCATTTTTTCCTAAACTGTGGCTGTTTCAGAACCTCAATTTACATTCCTAGGGAAATCCTCTGGGAAGCTTTATGATAGATGAATAAGACTACTCTACCAGGGGGAGGAGATGAAGTCTGGGATGACCCGCTTTTGCAAATTTGGCCCCAGGGAGAAGGAAGAGGAAGCCAGGAAACTTAAGCTTTTGCAGAGTGGATATCGCTATTCAGACTCTGCAGTGACATTAGAGTGCTAAATTTATCATTGTGTCATGTTTTGGATTATGAATAAGGCTTAATAAATGCAGCGTGCCCATTTGGGGGCTACTCCTTAAATAAACTAGATTATGTAAACTGTTGATGCAGTCTCCACTCCAGAAATATCTGCATATATCAAGATAATATATCAGTGTTATATGTAGTACACACCATACTACGTGCTACCACAACCACATCCATATCATTGATACCCTCTACCATAAGGGTAAGTCACAGACAATCACTTATGAAAAGATTAGCTGTTCATAGGCTTGTGTCACCATACAGACGTTTTCAGGAATGGGGCTACAACTGCTGCATTTCTAATGTCAAGCCAATCCTAAACCAGAGACCATGTCAGATACATTTTAACTGGGCTAAAGAGAAAAAGAACTGGACAGTTGCTCATTGGGCCAAAGTTCTCTTTATTTAAAAATCAGGATCCTGAACTCTGGAGGGAGAACGGAGAGGACATGTACAACTCCACTGTCAACCTTCTGCACTCTATGATGATTTGGGGTGCCCTGTCATCTGCTGGTGTTGTTGGTGGTTAGGCAACTGTTTTCTAAGCCAGCACAGCATTTACTAGAAGATTTATTTGCTAGCAAGCTCTATGGAGCTAAATGCTAAAACTACGATCAAATATTTTGATGATTATGTTATGTTGTACTTGATTGACCAACCACTTACTTAACTTCATGAAGGGGAAGAGGAGAAAAACCAGAGACAAACATACAGATGAGCTGAAGGCCTAGCAAAATCATTATACAAGTTTACCTATTCAAATGAAATTGGACTACAACACCCAGTTGCTAAAGCTGAAGTGATAGCTTTAATCAAAAGCTAGCCATTGCAGTTTCTGGGCTACCTTATACTGACATTATAATTGTTGTTTTCTATGCTATCCAATAGCTTTACTTACATTTTTCTTCTTTTGAAATAGCAAGTGACGAAAGAAATACAGTACCATATTTAACAGTAACATATTGGTTATTTGTAACCAACTAAAAAATAAGTTACTAAATTACCCGACTTGCTACACAGAAGCACTGTATTACAATGAAAATGTAATTTCAGTCCTCTAACACCCTGATCAGTAACTTAACAAAAAAAACCCCCAGCTCCGTCTCATAGTGAATTGTTTTTCGAGACATAAAATTGCACTCAGTTTGTTTCATCCCTATCCGGATATGTGTAATGCTACTTGTTATTGTGACACCGGCAGACAAGCAACTGTGACTTAAAGGAACCAACCTTTGATTATGACCAAGGATTATTAGTGATAGCGCAGTGGCAGTTTGTTCATGGCAGACTCTAATAACAAAACTGTGTGAGCCTCCATGCCCCGTCTTAGACACAGACTAATGAGAAGTGACCCTTAATTGTGTTGTTCTGTTATGGTGGCACGCGGTAAGCGAAGACAGACGGAACGAAGGAGGCGCTTCCCTGCTTATTCACAAAGCCAATCAAAAATAACTAAATAAATCTGCCGCTGGACGCCTATAAACTCAGGGCTATCAAAAAGTGAAAACTCCACTTCCACAGCTGGGATTGTTTACTGTCACAACAGTACAAGTAGTTCTGTCTGTCGTGGAAAAACAGCTCTCCATATATATTATATTTAGAAACTAAACACATCAAGACAAGTGGTCAAAGTTTACTTGTCACAGACAACAAGTTTTCTTTATGTACAACCATAAAAGGTTAGCCCAGTGTATGCCAGGGGGCTGAATTAGCTTTAAACAGTCTCACTGAGTTGGTGCTGTAATTGCACTGCTCTAGAAAGTGTTGCCCCATGGCAATACCATTCCGCGCCTCCATTTCTTCCAATCATGACAGCTGTATCTCAGTTCTGATTGGGCGGTTGCTTTGAGGAGTTCCTGACCTTTCAGATGGAGCCCATGTGGCCCGATTCAGTTGGCTGGTTTACATTCTGTCAAACATGAGTCTGTGAGGCACAGAAAACTGCATCCCTTCCAGAAAATGTCAAACAGTTGTGGCAGGTCTTTGCTGGCACTGTGCTGTGATGTTATTTTGAAGAATCTTGGCAGAGGTTGACACTTGTCTTGCGGTTGACCGTAAGCACTCAGATTTGCATTTGCAAAGCGTTTGTTCAAATAAACAACATTTGATGTGGTTCATGAAGATCAAATCTTCTAAAGAAGAAAACAGTTGTTCCTTCAGAAGCGAAGCAAAAAACATCAGGGCCAGGAAGAGTATGTATATCCGACGCAACGATAAGGCTCGACAAAAGGAATAGATGTCGCACAGGACACTCTCTAAGCCAGTGAGAGCTCCAATTAGTAAGTTAATTACTCTATTATTAATACTTTATTTGTGATTCATGGAGCTGACTGCGGGTCTGACACTTGCATTTCATTATGTTTGATTTGTGGAGATGAGAGTCTTGCCTCAGACTGCCATCATGTAACAGAAACCAGCCGGATAGAAAAGTTTGTGCATTCATTAAACTGAGGTTTGGTAAATGTTTAATGAGCATAAACATTAAACCTGCTATACCTGTAATTATGAGCTTGTTAACAAATTGATGAATACTTTTGGAAAAACAGCTGAATATTTATTAATGCATATGGCAGAATTTTGTAGAATAGTAGCTTATATCTGTGTATCCACATTATATTTATGGTTTTGCACTGCTACTCAAAATTATCTGTCATTAATTGTTTTTTAACTTTATTTATTTTATTTACGCTCCAAAGAGGCAGATATCCTTATTAAGTGCTTGAGAAATAGTTATTTAGCCTTTCTGAAAGTTTTTCTTTCTTTGGACTTTCTCTCTCTAGAGATGGATGGATGGATAGATAGAGTTAGCACCATTGAACACACAATGGAACACGATCAGTCATGGATTGGCCTCCCCAGGGCTCAGACCTCAAGATTATTGGAGCAGTGTGAGATCATCTTCACAGAGGACAGAACAAAAGGCAGCCAACATCCAAAGAAGAGCATTGAATGACCTTTATGAATGGCCTGCAACACAATTCCCGAAGACTAGTTAAAGAAATGACAAGAAAGCTTGGAGAGTTCTGGCTGTACTAAAGAATAAAGGTGGTCATACCAGATATTGGTTTTAAACTCTTTAGAACTGTACAAACTCTGCTTTTGCCTGGCATACTGTATTTGCCTGTATATTTGCATCTATTTCACATTTTCATAAGAAAATATAAAGAAACAAGAGGCTGCTCAAGACTCTTACAAAGTACTTTATGAATTTCACGATATCATAAAGTTTCACAACATCCCATTTAAAAATAAAACAGACAGAAACATAAGCATCCACAGCACCCATCTTTGCCCCAGCTGCTTGTGTCAATCTTTTGCCACATTTTCATTTTTTCTTTCCTGAGATCTGAGGAAGTCTAACCATGTAAAGTTGTTTTGTTTATACAAAAGAAAGTTTTCAATGAAGAAGCCTGGGTTTCAGCAAAGCATGACTCAGGCCTGCTCATTCTCCCAGCAGATATGTTTTTTAATCTTATTTCTAATTCAGGTACATGAGCACAAACATGAGAAAAGCCTGCTCAAGATATGAGTCATGCGCTAGCATCTTAGATGCCAAACTGTGTGTGTACTTGAATGGTGTGCGGTTGTTGATGCATTCAGCTGCTAACCTCTGCTGCCCACCTGTGCAGGTATTAAAGCCCATTAACACACACATACTCCGACAAACAAACGCACATCCACAAACATACCCAGGTGCATTGTTCAATGGATTAAAGCACTGGGGATGGCATTCCAAAACCCTGCATGAGCATCCTTCTAACATCTCCCATTGGCCAGCATCCAAAAATGGTTAAACACCAAAATTTTTTAATTAAGTGGCATAATTAGCATTCTACATGTTAAAGTGACATTTCCCATCTCTGCCTGTAGTGCAAGGGTCCGGGCTCCATCTTCCCCTAATGTCAGCATTAATAACGCGGCATGATGTCATCTACTTAGCTTATGTCCAGCCGGAGGTGCTTGGCACCCCCTGTGCCCGTTGTTATGGCAATTAATCTACCCTGGATTGTAATGGAGAGAAGGCGGGCCAGGGTGGAATGAGGGGGGACCCTGTCTGATAACAGACAAGGTGATAATTACCTTTGTGTTACGGAGGAGAAAGGGCAGGGGCAGTCAAGGGCACCACCACGGCCCACTATGGTAAATCTCTCACCGCACTCTCACCGCACTTATTGCGTGGTAAAGGTGAGCGCTGCAAACACAGTCTGTGTTTGGCTTCTCTGTTTGCTGGGCAGGTGATTGATGGGGTGATCTATGTGTTTTCAGTCTTTGCCCGCGTGCGTCTGTGTCTGCATGCACGGACAGCTTTGCTTGTTTGCGTTCATACAGTATTGGCTCTGCCATGTTATCTTGTGTGCAGGATAAACTAAATGTGTTTTTCTTGTAAACACCATTTCAGCTTTTCTAATTATAGATGCACATCAGTTGACTCAGGGCATCAGTTGTCTGGTGGCCAGAACACATAGTGATACAGGATTTTGATAAGGACTTGTTGATAGCGCTAAAAGTTAGGAACACATCAAGATGCTGAATTTATGTCGTCATTAATCTTCTGCATCAAAGAGTCAAAGACAGATATTTATAAATAATCTTTATCAGTGGATGGAAAATGGACGGGTTTTAGATTTTCAATGAACTCTACATGTAATTTCCTTTTGACTGAAGAATTAAACTTTCAGTAAAAATAAAATATCTAAAGAAAAACGTGACTCCTTGTCAAAAAATAAATGAAACATTAATTTTCGCATGGAATTGCCAATTAAAATAAAACATTTTACATGAAATTATGTACTGAGAAGTGAGTTTGTGTGCCATTTGTGGCAAAATGATGCATATTCAAAGGGAAGAATATAACTGTTATTTGTGGGGTTTTGTTATTAAATGGCCTTTTTTTTTCTCTTCCTTATTATCTTCCCGAATAACTCAGAAGGCCAGTGAACTGTAGGCGTACTGCTTGGTAGCAATTCTAATCATTACAAGAAAATTTACTTTGTATAATACGTGCTCTGTGAATGGCTTACGGAAGCCAAGGCTAGTACATTCAGAGCTTCTTTTTCAGTCACTGTAGCTGTCATTTCCAGTAAGATCCCGTGTCAAAAGAAACCTCAGGGACATATTACACTAGTAGAATTCAACTCAAGAGCCTTTGAGTTTGATGTTAAGAGTGCTTATTCATATTATTTTATTCTTTGTTGGCTGCATGTTTTTATGTACACCCCACACTACTGCTGATAGAGCATGTAGTCAACACTAATCACTTAAACACAATGAAACTAGGTTAGTCGGATAAGAAGACAAGACATGAAGACAAGTTAGATGACAAACACAAGATTCGACATTAATCATCATTTACTTTCAACACACAAGACAAGTTGAGCTTTAAAGTTGCACATGCTACATACAAAAAATAAAAGAATAAAAATTAAACAATAAAGAAAACAATTAGGTGATTTATAAAAGCTGTTTATCTGTTTGGGGGGGGGGGGTTCTTTGCGCTGTTTTTAGCATCCCTTGGGCTCTGCCTCACTTTTATGCGCTCACCAGCCACAGGTGCAACGGTTCAACTGCTAATCAGCCAATCACGTCCCAAGATGACCTGCTGAAGTTCAAACTGTGCATCAGAATGGGGAAGAAAGGTGATCCAAGGACTGTGGTTGTTGCTGGCAGACAGCCTGGTCTGAGGATTTCAGAAACTGCGGATCTACTGGGATTTTCCCACACAACCATCTCTAGGGTTTACAGAGAATGCTGAGAAAAAAATAAAATATCCAGCGGTTGGCAATTTTTTGGCAGAAAAAAAGCAGAATGGCCACACTGCTTCGAACTGATAACAAGGCAATACTAACTCAAATAAGCACTCACTACTGCCCAGGTAGTGAAGAGCATCTATCCTTGCACAGCATGTCGAACCTCGAAGCAGATGGGCTACAGTAGCAGAAGACCACACCAGGTGCAAATTCTGTCAGCAAAGAACATGAAACTGAGGGCGCAATTTGAACAGGATTATAAAAAATGGACAAGAGAAGATTGGAAAAATGTTGCCTCCTCTGATGAGTCTCAATTTCTGTTATGAGATTTGGGTGGGAGCGTCAGTAATGATGTGGGTGTTAATTTATTAGCATACTTTTGAGCCCTTACCATTGTGTAAACCCTACAGCCAGAATTGTTGCTGATGATGTCCATCCCTTTATGACCACAGTGTATCCATCTTCTGATGGCTGCTTCCAACAGGAAAGCTCACCATGTCACAAAGTTCAGATCATCTCAAACTGTTTCTTTAACATGACGATGTTCTTAAATATTGTACTCAAATGGCGTCCACAGTCACCAGATCTCAGTTAAATATAGCACCTTTGGGATGCGGTGGAACGGGAGATTCACATCATGGATGTGGAGTCAACAAATCTGCAGCCACTGTGTGATGCTATCATGTCAACATGAACCAGAATCTCTGAGGAATGTTTTAGTGCCATGAAAAAGGAAAGGAGGAAAGGAAAAAGAAAGGGAAGCTTCATGAGACACTATATGATTAGCAAGGTGTACAATAATAGCATTCTGGTTGGGAGAATATGGCATTTTTATGATTCTATAGCAAACAAAAAATATATATAACTGTAATATAATTTTATGCTTTGCATAAATTACACAAGTAAATTGTGGCATGCTACAGTGACAGTGGTGCTTGTAGCTGTTTTTTAACCCACCGAGACAGCCAATTTGCTTTTAGTCTTGATGATGGCTATTAATCTTCTTGTCAAATATTTGCAAAGTAAACATAATAATGCATTTCCCAAAATGTCAAAATGCTGATTTAAATATTCATATCTAAAGGACTTTTCAAACAAACCATTGCTGTTCACAGCTGAAGCCTCCAGGACTGAGGCCCTGATAAATCTCAGCGCCCTGTAGTGAGGTTCTTACTGCTGACATTCAGTTATACAAATGGTAGACAGAATATAGTCTTTATCTAAATTGCTGAAAAAGTCACAAAGAATTGCAGCACTCATACATGATTGTAATACACTGTATGCATTTTGCACTTTTGTTTAAGTCAAACTACATATAGCGAAACTGAATATGTCATGCATTAACCTATCGAGACAGTATCAGCATACGTGTGAGTCAATAAAAGAAAGTCTTGTTTTGTCACTGACTGTCTCCAGTCAAACAAGCCATGTCTGACATTTGCTTTTGTCCAGTTATTTGCCAAGATATGGAAGCAGAGGAATGTCTTCCTTTGTTCCCCAGTAGGTCAAGCATTATGGGACACAAATATATATTTCTTGCAAGCTGTACATCTTCTCTCTGATTTGAATAAAAGAGAAAAAACAGCAATGGCTGTTCACTGTTTTTTTTTTTTTTTGGTTATTCTTATTTTGTTATTTTTTTTTTTTTTGTTTTTTATTGTTTTTTTTTTGT
>VUQP01037189.1:0-26212 GCA_015108555.1 Coptodon rendalli | reverse complement strand
ATATGTTTTTTCTTTTTTTTTTTTTTTTTTTGGTTATTCTTATTTGGTCATTTTCTTTTTATTGGTGTTCACTGGTGTTGGTACAGTCATGTATTCCAACAAATATCACCACAGAATTCACAAAGCCTCTTCTATCAGCACTTACTCTCTGAATAAACACTAGTTCCATTGGCAGCCCATGTTATAATACTGCCTCTACTAAATGTAACAGGTGATGTGGAACTGTGCCGGCGAATTTGGCGTTCCTGTCTTTTATTGTGACCAGTAGTTTGCACCTTGTTGTAAAAGCGCTGTTTGTAAATTCATAAAGGTATTGATTGTAACAGTAATACTTAAAATATCCTTTACTTGACAAGGTGTTTTGAATGGGATTTTTGTAATCACGTAAAGAATTGTAAATTTCTTTGGTGATCTTCCGTGGTCATTCATTCATTCCTTCTAAGATAAACCAGATTTTTGATTTGGCCACTTCTGAAGTTTCTCTGATAGACTTATTTTCTTGTTTTTCAGTCTAATGTTAGCCTGCATCACTTGCATCAACATCTCTCTGACCTCATATTGAGAGTTCCAGTAAACAACAGCCAAGTGCAAATTCAGCACTTGGAATTAAACCCAGATCTGCCAAATTGTTATGAAATAACAACAGTACAGTCATCACCTGGACGTAGAACTGTTTGTCAGTCAATTCTCCAATTAGTCTTGACCCTATAAAAATATCTAAAAATGACTGTAATGCAATACTTTAAACCCCTTGGAATTAAAGGTGTCTGCACTTCAATCGCATCTTGGTTGTTTGATTCAAACTCAAACAAGTAAAATTGTGCCTGGTCATACATGTGGCTCATCCTATTGGAGTGTGTCTGGGTGTGTGCAACTCGTTCCCCCTCCAAGGTGTGCTGGTGTGTGTGACCTTGCTGCTGTGACAGGTGGAGATGGCTGATTGGCTGGTTTGAGGATGCTGTTGTCTACGGATTGTATCACTGGATAGACACCGGCCTCTTAACCTCCAGCTGACAGCCACCTTGCTTCTCTCGTTTTCTCCTATGCACCCAGCAAAGAGCTGGTAGGTAGTTTGTTACTGGCACTGACTTTTTGTGTGAGAAGCCTCATTAAAAGCTGTGATGAGATTCTTGGATATATTCCGATATCTCTGTTCTGAGCTTAGAGCCTTGTGTAAATAATCTTTGCAAACACTGCAAATACTTACACACTGTATATATTGGGCACTTTGTTGCAGTTTAGTATGAGTGAGAAGCCTGTTTTGTTGGAACCCTTTTCCTTTTGTTTATTGATTAGGAGTACACTTTAGAAAAGTCCTTTGTTTTCTTTTTACTTTTGGTTAGGGAAAATTAGGGACCATTAGAAATGTGTTGTTTGTTGTCTTGGCATTGCTCACCTCGTTGCAGCTCAGCATCTTAGACTGTTTGGTGTGCTGGCCTTTTCTCCGGAGTGATAGAAGTGTGGAGGCGCGCCTCATGTCATGCCTAGGTTACCCCCAGGCCACTTTCTTGAGTCTATTCTTTTCCTCAATTAAGTAATGCAACACCATGTGATCAAACTACTCATCTCTAAATGAAATCTGTGTTTGTACAAAGGATATAAATGTGCTTGTTTGTATGTATTGGGAGGAAAAAAGCCTAGTGAGCGAGCAAAAGAGATGAGTTGTTACGCATGTTGGCTCTGTTAGTCAGGAATTGATCGGCTGCATGCATTAGCAGATTGCCTATTGATGAGTTGGGAGATTTATAATGCTCTGATTGATGTTAGCAATCTAGGAGTATAAATAAATGAATATGTGCTTGCCCTGGTTGGTGATGGCAGTAAAGCCTTGATTTGCAAGCTCATCTCCAATCACCAATGTCACATTTAGTATGCCCTCATCACCGGGCATCACTGGCACATAATGTACACAGTGAAATCAGATGTCAGGCATACTGACAGGACAACATGTAGCTTGGTATTCTCATTCCTTCACTCAGTATAAAACCTTTAGAAATAAAGGTTGAATGAAGAAAAGAAATAGTTGAAGTGGGAACTACACTTGTTTGACCGTGAGCTAAGTGAAAATGTGACAGGTCTATTAATCACTGATGTTCAAATCCATTTAAAAAGTAAAGAGAAAAGATTCCTTCAGCTTTTTTTTAATCTCTATTTTAAACTTAAGCTATGCTAAAATTGTAAGTCTCTATAGCTATGCAAATATATAACAAACCTTAGGTGCATTTTGGGCTTATTCAAAAGTAAACTTTGTTTTCATTTACCAGATGTGTTTTAATATCATTTTACTAGGGCTATAGTTTAATAAGTACATTTATAAACTGTGAATTACGCTTGCATTACCTGTAGTGTTTTGGCATTAAAATGTTGCTGTGTGATGTGGCAGGGATTGCTGTAAAATCACAACAACTGGAGGGTTAAAAAGAGTCAGTCTAAGGAGCTTGGAAAGAAAAGCGTCTGGACCTCTTTAAGGAGTCAGTGTTTTCATAAAAAAAATAATAACAATTTTAAAGCTACATTATGAAAATGGCTCTGCAAATAGAGAGAATACACCAATTCAAGTACAATATTAGCACAGTTCATTGAAGCCATTCAAGAGCCACAGTGGACTAAAGCAAGTCTGTGCCCTCACTCCAATACCATTTGACATCTTCTTCAGTAGCCACTGCGTCAGATTGGCAGCCTGTCTAGAGTGTACCCCCCCTCTCGCCCTATGGTAGCTGGGATGGACTCCAGTCTCCCCACAACCTCCATAAGAACAAGCAGAATGGATGGATGGATGGATGGATTTTCTTTTCTATGCTTCTGAAGCACATTTTTAGCTTTGCGAGGGAACAGACCTACATACCTACTAGATCATCTGGCAGAGTATTCAACCTAACCCCCCAAAGCCAACCCTAAGCGTGTGAGTGTGAATCTTCAGAGACTGCTGATGATGCAGAAGTTGGAACCCACTTGCAGCAAAACTTCCAGAGCCTTTTGCCTAAAGGATGGATCGTTTTGTTTAAGCCTCTAAGGAAATTGGCTTGACCATCAGTCTGAAAAATACCAGTGTGATTGGACAGGATCTCAGACACCACATGTAATGATTATTGACAACCATGAAATGTAGGCTGTCCATCAGTTCACTAACATGGACTCCACCATTAGTCGAAATCCATTGGGAAGGCCACAACGGCCGACTCACTACATACATCTGGGAGACAACCAAAGTAACAACCAAGATGATTATCAACCATGCTTGTGTCATCAGCACACCCTTGTATCCAGGATGTACACCTTACTCAGGCAATGCAGGATGTGCTGGCTTGGTCATGTCTGCCACGTGGAACATTGTTGCATCCCAAAGGCATACTCTTCTGATAGCAAGAGAACAGCAGGCCAACCAAAGATGTGCTACAGGGAGATTTGCAAACTGGATCACAAAGGCCAAAGCAATCAACATTGAGTGCTTTGAAGGCCTCTCAGCCAATGGCCCAAAGTAGCAAATCATGTTGAAGATCACCTCAAGTTGGTAGAAAGCAGTGGACGACAAACATGCCCAAAGAAAGGAATGGTCCTCAGCAGAAGGGCAATGATTACCTCTCTTGCATTGATCTCATCAATAATGACACTATAAACCACAACAGAACCCGAAACAACTGCGGTAAAGGAAATAAGAATAAAGTTGTTTTTGAAAAGCCAACAGAGCAAAGCTTAAGTTGAAATCATGTTTACCTTATTAAGATATTGACGATCTTGTGAGTTGATGACACATCTTTGTCAAAATGTGCATACTGTTTTTTCCTTTAATTCATTCTCATTTTCATTTCTTAATTATATCCAATGTGAAATTGGCTCATTCTGTCAAAAAAATCACTTATAGCGAGGTAACAAATTTAATGTGACCCTTTAGCCGATCTCAAGATTAGAGAGACGGTATATCAGGGTACCCTAATCTCATACAGTTCTGTATCTGAGTCGCAAAGATACTCCATGAATGCCCTAGAATTTAACCTTAACTGTGAAATCATTGACTGTGGGGGAAATCCTGTGATAGTGTGGCTTCTTTGACCTCCACCATCCACACTCACAAACTCTCTCCATCTGCCCCCATTGGCTCTCAACCTTTGACTCTCGCTTCCAGTTATACCAAGGGAGTCTAATCACAGATAGCTGAGATTGCCAAACTTGATAGAAAAACACTTCTGCAACTAGTATAAAATTGATATGACTTTATCCACTGACTGCGCATCATGAATGCAAACTAGTATCTGAGTACATTATTTATCTGCTTAGAAGGACACCTTTTTGCACTTGCCTCTTAACCCATCTCCAATTTCCTTTTTGATTTTTGATGGGAAGATAGTTACCTGTGGTTAGGTGACTGTTAAGTAGCTTATCATCTCAACCAGTTTTTATTTTCTTCTTGAACATGTAGTGCAACCAACATAACAGTAAAGCTCACAGTGTAACATATTTATTTATACCAATGTAGAGATTAAAATTCTCTCCATATGCCTGCAAAACAAACAGAGCCCAGCACACAAGATAGATTTTTGTATAGAACCATCACTAAAGTCGTCTTTGGAAGGTGGAAACAGGCAAGTACTTACAAAAAATGCTTTCAAGACCAAATTCTTACCAGTTGGATTAAAATTTTCAGTCTGAGTCATTTTGAAAACTAGCACACAGTTGATTATAGATTTTACATGTGATGAGTCATGTCAGCTATTGACAAATAAGATGGGCAATTGGTATGTGGATTCACTCATGGTCACACCATCACCTCCAACCAATCGCAGCAGATGGCTGCCCTTCCCTGAGCCTGGTTCTGCCAGAGGTTCCGTCTTGTTAAAAGGGAGTTTTCTCTTCCCACTGTCACGAACTACAAAGATACTATTGTAGTATCTTTGCATTACAATGTGAAGTGCCTTGGGGCACCTGTTGTCACGTGGAGCTATGTAAAAAAAAAATGAACTGAATTAAACAGAAATACATACCAACATACAACATTTCAAAGGCGTAGTGTGTGTGAGTGTTTCAATACCATTGAATCACAGATATAAAATAATCAATTGCATTCAGTAAAAATGCTGTAATGCGCAGAGTGGTAACAGAAATCTATTGATTAAACATGTAGACACACATGGAAGCACCAACATGAAACATGCACACCATATATCTCTTGGAGGGACTGGGCCTCCTCCTGGGATCGGGCCTCCTCATGGACAGAATAAATAAATGTATCCACAGCCTGTGGTCTGCATGCTGAGCAGTCCGTCAAGCCCTCCTTTCTGCTTCCATGAAGCAAACAAATGCTTGCGCTGATTCACCTGCCACAGTTGCATATTCCCAGTGCACCCCGAGCTTAGTAAAGTATAGCAGAGAAACATAGGGCCATGTGATCAAAAGCGTGTCAGCCATGTCTGAACATGCACTGCTTTGCCCCATTTTTTTTTTTTTTTAGAAACCAGCCCCTGAAATTCTCTTCACTTGGAGCTGCATCCTCATAAATTATTGTATTCTTGAAATGAGATACAAAGTATTGCTCCTCCATATGATCACTTGTTTGTCTCACTTTTAATTGGGTTGGTAATAATTATCTGTGTCCACTTATATAAATAAATTATAGGCATTGCAGCATTGTAATCAATTCTGTTTTAGTGCTCTGCAATGAGCTTTGCATGATTAATTAGACAATTAAGCACTTTACATGATTTATGTGGTATCTCCTTTTTTATTTGCAATATACATTTTTGCTTTAAACACCACAGATCAGCATCACTTGCAGTATCTGGAGTGGCTTCAACTGCTGTTTAGTTGTTTGTCAGTCAAACGTGTTTTACCTAGATTTACTATATCTAAAAACATATTCCTCTTTCAAAAACAAAGAGGTGTACAACTTCCTTTTCTACCTTTACAGTCAGGACTTTTGAATTTCTTCAATTTTAAGCGCACCAAATGGACTGGTTCTTATATAGGGCTTTTCTACTCTGCCTGAGCACTCAAAACATGCCTCATTCATCCACTCACACAGGACCTTTTTCCTCTATGCTTTCTATTACCATTTAAACACATCTACACTCTGATGGATGCATCAGAGAGCAACTTGGGTTTGATATATTGCCCAGTGGATATTTGCAGATGGAAGCAGGCAGGGATTGAACTACCAACCTTAGAGGTAGTAGACGACCTGCCTCCTGAGTTACAGCCTACACAAAACCAAAGGCAATTACAGGCCCCAGTCACACAGGGCTAGTGACCGGTTGGTGACCCCCCCAGCAACCATCTCTCTTTACATCCCAACTAATTGCTGAGTTATTGCTGGAAGTTGCTTTCAGTAGCTGTGAAATCGATTGCTAAAGCCTCACTCAGGAAGGCCCAGAGACCTTCTGGGAGCCTCCCTTCTCCAAAAGATAGCAACCTACTGCAACAGGTAGCTGAGTGGTAGTTGAGAGTAAATGGTTTTTTTAAGCCAAGTCGACATCTTCCAAACTCTGGGTGATTACGGCAATCTGCCAACAACCAAAGCAATTTTCTTTCTGACTGATTTCACCTGACCTCACCAGCTAGCAACCACTCTCAAACCAGTTGTGGAATACACATTTTTCCCTAGCGACCAGAGTATGCTAGGCCTGTGTGACTGGGACCTTAACATCATCAGCAACCTTAAGAGAAAAAGAACATTTACATTTAAAATTACTCTTTACATATTGCTAATTCATAGTGTCGTGTTCAATAGTATTTTCAAGAAATGGGAAAACAAGTCTTTACACACCAAATAAAATGAGCTGCTAGCTTAACGAGAAAGATAAATCAGCAGCTATGACAGCATCTTTCTCTCAAAAATAAACTTTAATTATTGTGGTTTGCATGCTTTCAGGTTAACAAAGGCAAATCTAGAAATCAATTTAGGTTTATTTGATCAACACAATTCACGATAGTCTAAAAGCTATTTAAAGGCTGTCTGAAGGCTACTTTAAAACTTTAGACGGCCCATCTGAAAGTACTCAAGTTCTAATTATTCACATGTAATTAACATGCCACAGTCAGTAAACATTCCAGTGAGCAGAATCCTTCAAGATTAATTGCACATTGATTAAAGCAAGTTACCAATCACACTTAATATGACACATTTCACTGTTCTCACAGAGTTTGGTAAGGAGGAACAGATGGCTTTAAATTGCCTTTGAAAATCGAAAATAGACCCCGGAATCTCAAAAACTGACAATCCTTTATTTCAGCGTGTCAACAGCTTTACAGTGTGAGTGCGGGATACAATGGCACATACAGCAGTATTTGATACATCTGAAGAAACAAAACAAAATAACTGTAAAGAGAACAGAATGGTAAAAGGGCATGACAACCTCTAGAAGAAAAGGTAATAAAAAAAAATCAATGCGTGACTGTAATTTGGCTGCTGGCAAAATTCACTAGTTGCAATTTGCTTTTGTTTGCGCTTCATAGTTTAGTGCTTCGCTTCCCTTTGAGCATCTTCTCCCTTGGCTGCTTTCTCAGGTAGCCTAGCCTTCATTTGAGCTCCAATCCTCTTTAGATAGATATTGACCCATGCATCCATCCATGCCGAAGCCTGGGTGATCCGTCACACCAATCAGACTGTTCAGGAGTCACAGAAGTAAGAAAGGGAGGGATGAGGAGGATGGAAGAGAGAATAATTGCAGGCAAAGAGCAAAAGGGAAAATCAAGTATGAAAACCTAGAACAAAGGAGGAGACAAATGAATCAATAAGGCTTGTAAACGGTTAATATGACCCTTGCAGCCTATGTGAATATTTTTAGTGCTGCAGGTATTGAGGCAGCACCCTAACTATTGATTGGGTTACACTTAAAGCTGTGGATCAGGGTTCAAATTTAAGGAGAAATGGATGGAGTGGGAGAGAGGCTGATGAACTATGTTGAGGGCTGCTTCTTGGTCACTATGCCATTCAAGGGAGATGATCTATTTCACATAGAGATCATGCCCACTACTCACTGAGAAGAGGAAACTGATTGGTTAACAAATGCTTCCCGTGAGCAAATAGTACTTATTAAAACGAGTGTTTTATCATTTTATTGCCTTCATAATGAGAGGCTATTTTTATCAACTGCTGTGCAGCTCCAGGCTTTTGTTCGTGTCTTTCTGCATTGCTTCTTTTAACCTCTGTCTCTACAAGCAATTAGTAGTATTTGACCTAATGAACCAAAGTGTAGTGGTACAGTTCTGCTTGATTCTTGCAATCATATTTTTTAAGACATTCAAAGAATATATTTGAATATTTTAATAGATAGTCCCAAACATTTGCCTAAAAGTTATGGGAAAAGTCTAATTAGCAAGTTGTACAATGTTCCACAGGAACATCACCTGATGACCTCCGGATGCATGGCAAAAATGAAGACGCAGGGAAAAGCAGCTATTGAACTGGCTCATTAGCCATTAACAACCTTGAAGTGAGAAAATATATTTGGACTGTTTTTTAAACAAAGCACTCATCTGACTTCTGGTCTGGTTCTGCTGGTTAAGTTAGAGGGTGTCGCTAGACAATGAGGGTGTGTGTACATGTGTGTACATTTCCAGCCTATTAAAACAATCCACCAAGAGCATTTTAAATACTACCTGTAAACCAAGAAAGCTGACTGACCAAACTCTACTGGCACAGCATCGGTAGGATGTAAGATGAGCAGTGTGTATAATAACGTCCAACGCAGGCGTGAACTGATGTCTCCAAAGTTGCACTCACCAAGCTGAGCACTGTGTCGAACATTTATACAACTGCCAACTAAGTAAAGTTGCAGTTTCAGTATATTTGTGAAGTCAGCAGTACAGAATTAAGTTTTATGAGTAACAAATGCTGAAGACGGAGAATCTAGAGTGGGAAACAACACTAGCCTCGGTGCTGAAAGTAAGCTTCATTTTGTCACAGTGTGAAGTGCTTGTCTGGCTTACACCGTGCTCCCAGGCTTCTCCTGCTTCTACACAGCAGCCATGACAGCAGCTAGGGCCGATGAGCAAAGATAAAGTGCCTTCACAAGAATGCAAACGGCGGAGATTGTTTGCTCAAGTGCATAAATTGACATACCTTTATGTTTTGCTGACCTGCATTTCTGCAAATATAAATGTTATCAGCAGGTAAGGGAAAAATAACAATGTCATGCCACCAGAAAAACTGCAAAGGAGGTAGGCATTGCTGTCTGGACTATGTGGCCATGTAAAAAAGAAGGTTTTCACAGGACTGTGCATTCCTCTGTAGAACTAAGTAAACCCCTTGATTCAAAAGCTTGTAGAACAACAGTTCTATATATATATATATATATATATATATATATACATATATATATATATGTATATATATATGACTTTATCAGTCTCTCAAATTGTTGTGGAGGAAGTCTGGTCCACTCTTATTTACAGGATTGCTTCAGTTCTTTCATGTCTTACGATCCCACAACAGTTTTTCAATCAGGTTGAGGTCTGGACTTCGACTTAGCCACACCGTAATTTCTTTTTCAGCCAGTGTGTGTAAATATGCTGCTGTGTTTGGGATCATTGTCTTGTTTCAGACCCCAGTTTATGTCAAGCTCTAGCTGTGGGACAGAGGGCCTCAAATATGGCTCTAGAATACTTTGGTATACAGAGGAGTTCATGGTCAACTCAATGTCTTCATGTTGCTCAGGTCCTGTGGCTGCAAAACAAGCCCAAATCATCATATCTACAGTTAGCATGAGGTGTTTGTGCTGATATACTGTGTCTGGTTTTCACATGGCGCTGTGCATTGTGGCTAAACATCTCCACTTCTCATCTGTTTAAAAGACGCTGTTCAAGTAAGTCTGGTGGTTCTTTCTCGTGCAACTTTGCAACCCTAAGTGGTGCTGACATGTACTTTTTAAGGAGAAGACGCTCCTGGGAGTCTTTCCAAACAAACAGTACAATTTTTCTAATTGCACTGTCATGAACTCTAATATTTAACATGCTAGCTGAGGTCTGTACAGTCTGGGTTTTTAGCTGAACGCTGCAAGCTCTGACCATGGGGTTTATTTGCTAAGACATCAACTCCTGGGAAGATTGCAGCGTTGTGTTAACACTGCTCAATGCTCCAGACATTTGCATTTAGAGAAGTCACACCTGCCTGCTGGTGATCAATTAATCAAGTGCATTTGATTAGCAGAACCAAGCACAGACTTCTTAATATGGATCTTTTCATATGACAGTACATACCTTGGATATTGTGTCTTATAATAGTCATTAAAAACAAAGACGACCTTTCCCAACATAACACAAGACTTATTTAAATTGGTCAGAGTCATCCAGAGGGCAGTATAAAATAGAGCTGAATAATCAAACATGTCTAAGTAGGGGTTTGTGTATTCAAATTATACTGTTTACCTGTTAAGAAAGTTATAGACTACTTGGTTGTCATCATTTGAATGTTATTGCCAGTTTGCTGATGAAGCATCTCAGTCTCACAGCACAGCATTTATTTTTTTACAATAAAAGCTGTAAAATCAGGAGATACTCAAGAGAAATGAATTCACAACTGCAAAGTGGAAATTAAACATTTTTAAACTTATTCATGAACATTCCAATAACTTTTAACTTGCTTTGATGTGATGAAAAATTATCCAAGCACAAAATGTTCCTTGAACCTGTGCAATTACAGTAATTTGTGCCAGTGGTTTGCTGGCCTCAAGCCGCGTTAACAAAATCTGACTTTATATCATTTAGCAAAATTGTTCAAGGCTTTTGTGTGTGTGTGTGTGTGTGTGTGTGTGTGTGTGTGTGTGTGTGTGTGTGTGTGTGTGTGTGTGTGTGTGTGTGGCAGGGCAAAGTGCTCAGATAAAGCCCTTCCGTCCATCTGTGGAAGTATTTGGAGAAACTATCGGCTGCTTTTTTCTGCCCAAGTTGCTCAGAGCGTGACGTGAACCGCCCGCTACACAATAACGAACTCCCATCACACAAAATAATTCAGGCAGGCGTTTATTCTGATGAATGGCTGTTATTACACACTGCTGCACCAAAACATGATCCGTGCTATTCAGCAGAGGTGTAATTCAGGTCGACTCTCCTATTGTGTGGTATTACATAATTGTCTCTTTTTCAAGCACCATTTATCCCCACGTGGTGTCTCAGAGCAGATGAGGTTTGTGTTATGAGCTGAAGTCAAGCAGCATGTTTCTGATACTGGTTTTTTTTTTTCATCGCTCTGTCTAGTTGCCTCTCTCTGCCGTTCTTTCTTGTAGTCTCTTTTGGGTACGCCAGGGAGCTCCCATGGGAGGGGGAGCTTGAAAGATCATATTAACCCTCCGCGCCCCAAAAAATTCTTGATCTCATCAAGCTCCAGGATGACCTGAATGCGCTATAGAAAGATGCAAATTATTTTCCCAGAGCGATAGCCAAATTAAAAACAAAATTCTGTTTCTTTGGAGGGTCTGCGCCGTCTGATGAGGAGGGTCCGCCCTTTGTGCCAAATACACGTGAAGGCTCACAGTCCCTGGCCTACTTTCATATCTCCATAATAATTAAATCTAACACGCACTTCAGGGCTGAAGAGAAGAAAGGCTTTTTATAGCAGGCACACACGAGGTGCTGATAGAGATTCTTCTTAACCATTTGAAAAGGTGTGGAGCTCGGTGTTAATGAGATTTCTTGCTTATTAGATGGTTTTTATGTCATCACATGCTCATGCGTACTGTAGATGTAGATTATTGCACCTTGCTATCATTTTTCTCCTCTCATCGTTGAGGTAGTTTTTTTAATTTAAGGTTTTGGGAGACATTAATGGGGTCTCCCACGTTGTTCTCAAATGAATCAGGTTGGGACATTATCTGCCGCTAGGCTTTTTCACATGTAACACGCAACAGTAGACTGGAAATACTCTATTTAGCTTAGATGAGGGTGCTGCCTGCTTAGAGCTTGCATAAGGGAGGACACATGACCCCCAGTCACTCGTTGTGATTTAGCTAAGCCACTGTATTATCACATGGGTGCAAATCAGCCTCTCCGGCATTACTCTGACTTGAAGAGCTGGTGGAGGAAATGCCCATTGACATCCTATCCAGCAACAGCTATGCAGTGGTGCAAAAGTACTTGATAGTCATGTGACAAAGAAAAGACAGCGTCTCAAAAAAACACAAAATCTAATAATAATAAACGGGTATCTGCGCCTCCAGAAGTAGCAGAGGGTTTGGAAGTTTGCTGTTTCTGGAGCATTCAGGTGTGTGTTAGCATGATGCCAAGGAGGAAAGCCATCAGTCGTGATCTTGGAGAAGCAATAGTTGCTGGTCCAACAATCTGGGGAGGGTTATGAGGCCATTGCCAAACAATCTGAAGTCCATCATTGTGCAGTGAGAAAATGGAATAATATTGAGGACAGTTGCCAGTGTGCATCCCAGCAAATTCACCCCAAGGTCATAAAAACAAAACAACAAAATAAACCCAAGAGTTTCATCTCAGCTTCTGCAGGCCTGAGTTAGCATGTTAAATGTAAATATAGCTTGTTTGGAAGCTTTGCTGGGAGAAAACCGCTTCTCTTGGGTTTGCAAAGTTGCACATTGAGAACAATAACCTTCAGAGATGCAAGACCAAAGTGGAGATGTTTGGTTATAACACACAGTAACACATTTGCAGAAAACCATTTGCCCGCATCATTTCAGCACAAACAAGTCAAACCAACTGTCACCGCAGTGGTGGGGATGATGATTTGCGCTTGTTTTGCAGCCTGTATAAGTATTTAGAGTCAAATGTGTGGCATCTGTCTGACAGCTGAAGCCCATACTGCCTCATGCAGCAGGACAATGAATCGAGCAAAGCAAAACATCTGTAAGAATAACTGAAAAAGAAAAGAATTAACATCTTGCAGCGGTCCAGTCAAAGTCCTGACCTCAGCCTGATTGAAATGCTGTGGCGGGACCTTAAGAGAGCTGTGCATGAATGAATGCAAACACACATCAATGAACTGAAGCAATGATGTGAAAAAGTTGTCTTGTCATGTATGTAAAACCTTATAAATTAAAAGAGGGAGAGTACTTCCTTTTGACAACTAGATATTTTCTTCTTTGTTTAAACTCTGAATACCAGAGTGCTTAATATGAGAGAACAGCTGAATATATGAGGCACTGAATTACCTTTGTATATTTTATTTAATGTTATGTAAACAGAAGTGGAAAATGTATATCCACTTATGAGAGTAAAAAAACACTCTCAGTGGGTGTGTGTCCAAATCACTTGACAAATCACAGTTGGCAGCAGACTAATGAATGATTTCTTGTTAAGCAGAAGCCAGCTGAGAAAGTCCTTTTTGTGTAGCTGGCAGGATTCATTAGTTGACTCAACACAAATGAGGCTGTAATTATCGGTTGGTCCTCATTAAGGTGGCAAAATGAAATGAAGCACAGAAAGAATAAAGGAAATGGTAAACACTGATAGTTTTTCCACAAATTGGAAATCTGCTGGATTCTCACACAGTTACTGGCAGACACACTTGTACTACAGCAGAGGACACTGACTGGTGCTGAAGCCTCAGATTTAAGTGTTATCATTGCAGAGCACGATGCAGGAGGTCAGTGAGCCACTCAGGGTGTTGCAGTATCTCCAGTCAGAGTGCTGTGATTTCAGATTGAGGAGGGTGGGTTCCCACAGTAGGTGATACATACATGGCGATACACGAAATTACCTGTATGCACCAAAAGGATTTTCACGGCAGGGTATTCCCCTTCGGCTTTATAGTCACAGCTGACAGGATTTACAGGATACCGACGGGATCCTAGGACCTGTGGAAAACTTGTCTGGCTTCACACTTTGAACTCAAACTTGTTTTGGGTTATCCGATAGCTCAAAACATGTGGAAGACTGACCGGGATAGATGCATGTAGCTAGAAGAGCAGTGCAGTTTGAATGCAAATTGATCCCTCACGGCAGAGAATGGCCTTGTTTTTTGTGCATGCAGCCCAGCAAATGTTTCACACACTTGACTTTTTTGTAAATGCGCCAGGTAACTTTCATAAGTCTCTGCCCGAGGCCTCTTCTCAAATCTTTCATGACTGGCGCAAAAGTTCCTTAGTATTTCTGTATGGTAGTGTTTGCACTTTCTGGTTCTGTGCCTAGTCCAATATTTAGACCGACTCTAAGAAAAGTCAACAACACGTTTCCTGTTAGTCAGAGAAGTAAATAGTTTCTTTTACACCTTATCTTCTGAAGCTGGAAGTAAAGTGTCCTTCCCAGTTGATAATAAAATCCTTACCTTTTTTGGTTTTCCATCATGTCCTGTCCGGGTGGCTACTAGAGGTGGGAAATATAGCCTCAAAAGATATCCCGGAATAAAGGAAATTTACGATAATGATATTTCTGACAGTCTGAAAAAGAAAAACTAAATAGCTTTTTATCGATGCTTGCAGCTTGTGCAGGCAACAGCATTTATTAATGCGAACAAAATGAAGGGCATTTTCCATCCTTTTCCAATGTGCTGTTGTCATTGATGACATACTACCTCATTCAAAGTGTGTATCTATTGCCACAAGGGCCCAGCAGCAGCAGCGTTACAGTGCAACAGTAGAGACACAGCATAAGTCAAATGTAAGCGCACAAGTAGCCCGAGTAGTGTTTTTTATTTCTTTTTTATCCTTTCTGTCGTACTTTATCGATCAACGTTGCTGTTGGATAAAAACCACGTCGCATTAAAAGTCTGTATTTGTGTCTGACGTTGATTCTCAGGTGCAGAGGATGTGGTGATGGCGTTCTCACGGTCAGAGACGGAGGATCGACGACAGTGACCCTGGCTCCCGCGCCCCTCGTCCCACCCACCTCACCCCCAAACCCTCCCTGCACGTGATCCACACCACCTTTAATCTCCACAAACACGACCCCTGCTGAGCTCAGGAGAGGAGGTGAAGGGAGGATGCCTGAGAGGGACAGAAGAGGACGGGAAGAGACGGGGCGGGGGCTGCCTCACCCTCCACCCGGCCTTTTCCACCCCTCGACTCCTCCTCGTACAAGTCGGCGCACCATTACCTGAGATGCACTCAAGTGTGGGTCACTGCGGGCTGAAGCTTTGGCACCAAGGCAGTCAGTGAAAACACTCAGATCGTGTGGATGATTATCATTGGGTTTTTGTTTTTTTTAGGAGGGTTTGGATGTGTATCGTTCTGTTTGTATTGAGACTTTTTTTTTTTTTTAGCAGTGTTACATGTTGTATCTGCTGTCGCTGGTAGAATTGACCAGCGGGCTGACCGAAGCAAAGAGAATTATAGTTTTGGTCAAGCAGCGAGAGCGATGATTGATGAGTGTTAGAGGAGAGATTTTGATTATTTCTGCTTACCCCGGCTGGGCTGAAGTTGTTTTTGGTTTAGCTGTTGTGTTATAAAGGCTTTTGTTTGCTTTCCACCAGGGGCCTCATTTATAAACATGAAAAATGCAAAATGCTCTCCCCTACAGATACAGATGTTAACTCAACCCTGCATTCTGGAAATACAGTAAAATACGTTGAACCCCATCAACAGGACAAAAAAAAGACAAATATATTATTTATAGTTCTGCGGAGACGTAAACATTCCCATTAGTGGAGTTTCCATGTAATTTGGTAAACATCCATCCATCCTTGCATTTTTCTGCCACTTATCCACGTCCAGCTCAAAGGGAAGGCACTCTGTGCTTAGATGCTCAGACCTCCCTTCCCCATAGCAGCTGCCTCCAACTCTCCTACAGGGAAACTAAGGCTTTGCCGAGCCAGCGGAGAAGATGTTATCTCTCCTACCTGGACATGCCCGTAACATCTCACCTATAGGAAACCAAGTGCTCTGGACCACCTCAGCTAGCTAGTTTTAGATATGGAGGTGATAGCAGGATTACTGTGAACTTCTCCCGGGTGATTGAGCTCCTCACACTATCTGTTACTCTGCTTGTCTTTCTAAGGAAGCTCATTTTAGCCGCTTATATCTGTGGGCTCATTCATGACCCAAAACTGTGCATGAGGGCGGGAATATAGATCCAGTGTAGACCACGCCAGCCCATGTGTTAATCTCCCGCTACCTTCTTCCCTTCCTTAAACTCTTCCACTAGACGCATCACCTCATTTGCATCCCAGAGTTGGCACCCCATCCTTTTCTGCCAGACAACCGCGCCAGATTTGGAGGTGTGGATTTTTAAATTCGCCCCCTAATACTGCACACGGAAATGTCATCAGCTAAAAGAATCAAGCCACAGTGATATCTAACCCACATCTGCTCTCCTTCAGCTTTAGCAGTCCAATCATCAGATTAACCCAGAATGTTTTCAAAAACAAGTACGACTTGAGATCTCCGGCATTTTCCGTGTGGCTTGCATGAATACTAGTACGATCAGCCAATTGATGTGTGTAGTAACACTCACAGCAGGCCCGTCATCAATCATTCATCTTTGACTACATGGGTTAGCAGGCTCACGGCATGACCAGCGAGGTCTATGTAAATGAAAATCTACACGTTTCTCTTTTTCTTTTATTTCTTTGTGAAGTCCATGGATCGGTTTATAAATGAGGCCCTGCTTGTTCTTTCTGCCGCTTAGTTTTCGACCCGCAGGCTGTAAAAGAGAGAGGGAAGAGTTAAAAACACTACCAGACGTAATCACATCAATCATGAAACACAAGTGTGCACGTTCACCCCAGACGTGGCATGTAAAACATTTTTTTTAATTGTACAGATAGTTGGGAAATAGGAAACATGAATTAAGTGTGCCAATTGTTTGACTTTTTTTTATTTCTTTATTTTTTAAGTTGTAAGATGAAATTGAAAGTTAGGAAGGAAACGGGCTGTAGTTGTAATTTATTGCTTACTGAGTCGACAACCGGCTCTTCAAACGCACCATTAAAGGTGGGAGAACCACGAGTCGCTCTGTAACATCATCAACCATCAGTGGCTCTTTGCTCACACTAAAATCACAAACTCTAATTTTTAACTACCTGTAACTAAAGACATGGCGCCAAACGCGAGAAGTGCGTGAGATACTCAGAGAATTTAAAAACCTTTCCGCTTCCTTTTGCTTCAGCTGACTTTCAGAAAGGTAACGCAAAGCGGTGCGTTTCTAAATCCTCGGGAGTATGTTTCTGACTGTACTGTATCTATTGCACTATTATCAGTGGGATATTTGCAAAAAAAATACATTTTGATATTTAGCACAGAGAGTCTGTTTGGTTCAGTGGATTTGAGAACAAAAAAAACTTTGTAAACACGTTTTTATCCTTTCAGTGTTTTAAAAAAATAAATAAATCTTGTTAATTGACACGACTGGAATAGCTAAGCTGATAACACCGGACATGCTTTTATTTTCTAGTGAACTGCTCAGTATTAAATGTGTTTAAGTACAGTTTGTTAACTTGTATAACTTAAAATAACTGTAATGTTTCAAAGCCGAGCATGTCTGCCTCGTGGCTTTTAATGTTCATTCAGCCGAGGATCTTCAAAGCCTTGCCACAATGACCATTGTTTGTACATTCTTGATGTTTGTGGAAGCTACTAGCTCTTTTAAAAATGTTTCTGGAGAAAGAAAAACCAACAACAACTAAAAAGATGATCTCTTCTTTTTTTATGGGTAAGTGTTATCCAAGTGTTATATCCTGTTGGCAATAACTTCTATTTGAATGTCCTCAATCATCGCAATGTAAAAGGCCAACACAAGAAATTTGTCTTTAGGTTGACTTTTATTTTGAAACTTTTTTTTTTGTTGTCTATGCATTGTTTTGTTTTCTTTGTTTTTTTCTCTCTGAGGTGTCTTACTGTACTTTTTTGCCTATCAGGGTTGTTCTGCAGCCTTTTATTCGAGTTGTGAGTGAATGTCAGTTTGTGTGAATCATTGAACTTTCAGCATGCTGTTGAGTTGAGACTAGGACTGTGCGTCTTTTTACTGTGATGACCTGACGATGGCTAAATTGTCTTCTTTTTTAATGTATGTGTGTTGCCTTTGTTTTGTTTTTTTTCCCCCCCCCTCTCAAGTCGATGTTAATTAGTTGGTTTTGTTTTGTATGGCTGCTGACCATGTCTTGACTCAATGCTTCCAAATCCTATACCAACTGAACAATTAAAGAACTTTTAAACGGTGAAAACATCTTCCTCTCGTTTCTTCCCGTTAAAGTCGATCAAACTCAAAGAAACTTGTTTGTCTTCAGGTGAGGCCAGATCCAGGGAACAAAAGCATTCTGGAGTCATAATAAGGGCAAAATCACGGCTGTTTGTGTTCAGCTTATCTGCCTTAGAAAGAGAATTAACCTTTTGTTCCTGTTGATAAGTGAAAAATGTGGTTTGTAGACCAAACCAAGGGGCCACATTTGATTAAATCTGAATTTTAAGACACTGATCTCAAAACTGCGGGAGCTTTTGCTTGTGAGCTTGAGCTGCAGCAAGGCGTCCGTTGCCCATCCACAATTCACAGAACTCGCTTCTAGAGTATTAGGGTTTAGTGACACCAGCAAACAATGATCACCCAAATGTGTTTGAGGGTGCAGTTTTGAAGTTTTGTTGAAGAGAATAAAAAATGGACATATCTACTGTGACATCTCCCACTGGTTTTGTACTCTGCAATTTTGAAGTGTCACATTTTTATTTTTATCTTTGTTTATGCTACAGATACACTAGGGACAAGAGTGGTTGGAGACCACAACACAACCAATAATTATTGCATCCATGTACAATGAACTCACAATCTGCTGCATCCGAAATGGTTCCTTTGAAGACGGCGACGGGATCTCCAACCACTGGCCATAAAATGTCATTGAGACTGAAACAAGTCTGCTAGCAGTTTGCAATTGAATTGGTACAGGCTGACAATTACCTGCAGTCTGTTTGTGATTATACAGCAATTAACTGTGATCAATCACAGGCTCTATACTCAGAAATTCACATTAAACAGAAATTCCTCCACAAATAGTGACATAGGTGCTACAGGATGGCACTTTATTTGCAGCTGTTTATATATAGGTATGTAGCCTAGAGTACAACCAGTTGAGTCAAAGAGATGTGGTGCAGACTGACTCAGATTGACTGCAACTTGTTGGAAACCTGGCTGCGTTTATAAACTTGACAGCAATTACTTGCAAATCTTCATAAATCTGTGTGTGAGCAATGGCAGTCAGTTCAGGTTGGACAGCCACCATGTTGCCTTTCTCCAGGTCACACATGCAATCACCTTGTGATCGAAAGGCAACTGGTTGCCCAGAGGTTGAGAATGCAACCAGTTAGGTAGTGCACGTATTTGCACTCTGTCGTCAAATGTGGGAAACATTTGCAACCCCTTATTCTTCCTAGTTGCAGGGAGGGAGTGTCCTATTTTTAATCTACTGTGAGGGAACCATGAACAAGCTGCATTTATAAATGTAACAGGTGCAACACAGAGATGTAGGATTAGAGCTGAATATCACTAAAAACACCATCATTTTTCGCTTTTTTGTTCCAGGCTGTAGTTTTGTTTTTAAGTGGCATTCACACAGCAGCAACACACTCATCACACGTGACTTTGTAGCTAACAGTTGGTCAACATCCGCCCAGAGCCGATCAGCCTCTTGTTGCATTCCCTTAAGCAACCATCTAATGTGTTTTGTACCCGCTCATGTGTCAGCGATATTCTTCACCCTCATTGGCAGTCGTTTCAATTGCTCACCTCAAATTTGAGAAAAGTTTGACTCAGGACCCGCCCAGTTTGATTTGCCAGTTATTTCCCTTGTTGTTGCTGAATGTCACTGAGTTTTCATGGTCACTGCTTACTGCTTCGAGTGTACGACTCCTTAAAGTTTGGCATTTTAACACTGGGGTGTAAGGGGAGTGACTCACTTTTGGAGGCAGCCTGTAGTGGCTGTAGTGTTTGGTACTTCTATGTTGGCTTACTTTTTCTAAATTGTCTCCAAAACAAGCAGGTAACAGTTTCCCACATACATCACAGTGATAGTGCCGGATTCAGAACCCATCTACAGGAAAACAAAACATGAAGCCAGAATGGATTTCCTTGAATTGCCACTTAATCCTCAATCCAACATCAAGTAAACCTGCATAGACGAACATGTTAAAATGCCAAACTTTGCAGCTTTAAAATACATGTTTTTAGCCTGGGACAAAAACCTGTTCTCTAAAGCTAATTTACCCCTTCATATCAATAAGGCCAGGGTAGGAGAAAGTATAAACCGCCAATTTAAACTTAAGGCTTAAAGAAGAGATGTGACTGACTGGCTAGTGAATGCCGGCTGTAGCTGAGTGATCACCAGGACTCACCTCCCTCAATCAAGTAACTAAAGTGAACCTCCACATGATGTTTATGGTGTTTTTAGTGGGATTGTCTTACAAATAACACTTTTGCTGTGGTGTTAATGCTACTTACAAACCACCTGCGAAATCTGTGATCCAGTTTTGGTCTAGTTTGTTATTAGTCTGATGATGGTCGCTTAAGAAATTAACACAGCAGCAGCCAAAATGGTACCAACGAGGCTTCAATGAGGTTTCACAAATGACTGATGTGGCAGCGATTGTGCCCAACCACTCTGGGACCAACATGGAACCACAAAAGAAGGTTTCAGATAGTTTTACCTTCATTTAATTATTAGATTTATGATCCTACCCATAAAAACTTTTAACAACCGTCCTTTGAAATGACACACTTTGCACTGGCATCTTTCCAAATGAAAAACAAAAGCTTTGAAGCTCTCTCATTTACCTCATTATCTAGCAATAACCAACCACAGCACTGTGCAATTCCCTGTCGGCTTTTAATTGAGGCAGATGTTTAAATTACCGGGGGCGCTACTTGGTCGCCAAGTTGAAGAAGGGATTCCCTCTTTTTTTTTTTTCCTCTGCTAATGATGAACATCTGTTTACTGTTCCCATACCTTTATCAGCTCTGGGGATAACAAGCCAGCTGCTGTAGATGTCTTTTAACTGTAACTGGACCAAGGTATGGATGAAAGTGTGCACATTATAAACTTGCATGTTTTTTTTTGTTGTTGTTGTTGTTTTTTAAACAATTTTGCATATCCACATGGGGAAACATTTTTTGTCCATCAGTTATTTTTAACGCAGCCTCTCAGACAAACAGGGGAACATCAGTGCCCAACTCTCATCTGCCAGCATGTGAGAGGACTTCTCTCTCCCCGGCAGTATAAGCTCCCACTCTCACTGTACACGTGAGTCCTGACGTTGTGTTTATCTGATGTCAGGCAGATCAGACCCAGAGCTCGGCGCACAGCAGCTGATCTGTGCGCCAACCAGCTGATAACTGCCACCAGCACAATCGCACTGCATTACGCAACTCTGAGTGTGTGTGTGTGTGTGCAGCGCTCATCATCATGATGTTCATATACTGCGGACAGCTGTTTAAGAAACGTTTCAACTGTGTGATGCGCAGTCACATCAGTGCTTGTGAATTTAAGTTCTTTAAAATATGAAATAAGTTTGAAAGGATGGTTTTTCTTAAAGCAGTGCCTGTTGTTGCATTATGAGGAAGCGCTCTCTGCAATATTCACTTTTAATTCAATAGTGTTGTGTTTTGTATATATTCCTTTTCTTTGTTCTTTTTAAACGTACTTTAAGAAGTTTGGTGTGCATGTGTGTCATGTGTCACTTTTTGACTAATAAATCATGAAGTTGACCTTGAAGGTCTTGGTGGACAAAAGCCAGATATGAATAGATTGTTAACATGACCCCACTCGACACCCCTACGAAGCTTTATCAACTCATTTTCATGTTCTTTTGATACAAATGTATTCATTCGGCTTAGTTTCATTTCATATTTTTCACTTGGTTGTCTGAGGCCCACTTGCAGTCCCACTTACACACAACTATACTTAAGTTTGATTCTCCTGATTTCAATGTTTCAAGAAAGAAGAAAATGAAGATGAGGGAAAGAGCTGTTGAAGCTAGGTTAGGCTAGCAGAGAGGTGACGATCAGTGAGCAGCAGTATGGCTTCAAGCAGAGAAAAAGAACTACTGATGTGATGTTGGATTTGAGAGTGTTGATGCAGAAGTATCGAGAAGGTCAGAAGGAGTTCTGCCGTGTCTTTGTGGATCTAGAGGAAACAGATGATAACGTCCCGAGAGAGGAACTATGGTATTGCATGGGGAGGTCAGGAGTGGCAAAGAAGTGTGTGAGGGTAGTGCAGGACAAATGTGAGGACAGAGAGACAATGGTGAGTTGCACGGCAGGAGTGACAGATGGGTTCAAGTTGGGAGCAAGAATACAACAAGGTTTGACTCTGAGCCCCTTCTTGTCAGCAGTGGTGATGGACAGGTTGAGTTTAAATACCTCGGGTCAGCTACCCAAAGTAACAGACAGGTGAAGAAGAGAGTGCAGGCGGGTTGTAGTGGGTGGAGATGAGTGTCGGGGATGATTTGTGAAAGAAGGAGAGCAGTAAGAGCAAAAGGGAACATCTAAAAGATGGTAGTGAGAGCTGTTGTGCTGTTTGGTTTGAAGACAGTGACACTGACAGAAAGAGACGAGGTGTTGCTGGACGTGGCCGAGCTAAAGACGCTCAGATTTTCTTTGGGAGAGATCAGAATGGACAAGATTAAAATGAGCGCATCAGAGGGAAAGCTCAGGTTAAGAAATTTGATGCAAAGCTAGAGAGGCAAGGTGAGGAGGGACAGTGGATACTGGACCAAGGATGCTTATTATGGAGCTGCCAGGCAAGAGGAAAAGAGGAAGGTCACAGAGGAGGTTTGTGGATGTAGTTAAGGAGGACATGCAGAGAGTTGGTGTGACTGAGGAGGATGGTAGGGATGGGGTGAAATGAAGGAAGAGGGAGGGAGAAGTTTAAGAGGACAAATGTAGGGTAGGGGTAGTTTGTCTGCCTAGCCTGTAATCAATTTGTAAACACGACTGTAAGAAAAGAAAAAAAAAATGCCTATGACATTCAGGAGTTCAGTATTTTTATTAACCTATCTAAAAAAATTAATTATAAGATTTGATTATAGAAGATATGAACTTCTCGGCAGGTCTCCATCGATGTCTTGAGCAGTTTGGACTCTGTTGCTGGAGGAGACCACAGCTGTGGGGGAGTGTCATTGCCATTATGGAGCAAAGCTTGGGCAAGGACGCAAGCTTTCCCAGCAGTGGCAGACTTTTGCATTGTAATGAGAAGATTAATGTCATTCGCTTCACTTGTCAGTTGTTTTAATTTTGTGGTTGATCGCCGTGCAATTGAAAATACAAGTACTGCTTCTTTTTCTTTTTCTTTTTTTTTCCGGTGACAGTGGGTTCTTGGACTCCTGACAGCATTCTGAAAATTTTACCAGAGTTTAAAGTCAGCATTATTGAAAGTAAGAAACTTTAAAGCCACATGACTCTCTGACCGGCACTAAAAATTACTCCACCCCCATACGTTTTAGGGGGAAGGATATAATTTTATGGGACAAATGAATGTGATCAGCTCCGACTTTCATCTTCAAAGCGAAAAGCGAGTTGAAAGCGTGGCAGCTCCAGGAGCGAGGGAGGTGACGCTCCTTCCCACCTTGTGACTCAACACATCGGGCAAAGCCAAGAGTATCCAGAGAAGAGAGAGGGAGAGGCAGGCAAAGAGGGGCACATGTGGAGTAATGCAGCACTGCACAGTCACTCACGGCCATACACAAAGCTCTGCAGATACACACTCCCTAAACCTCATGACTAATAGATGAGATTTGCTCCCAGTTTCTTCTACTCGCAGCACCTCACGCTCGCTTCACGGAGAGAAATAAAACCGGTTTTCTGCATCAGATGCTCTACAGATAAGAGAACTTTGATCATTCCTGCGCTCGTCCGCAGCATGACTGTTACATACAGAAACGCATATTTTTATGAAGAAAATACAAGCCAGGTTTATTTGTGTTCTTCAAAGCGTGCTTTCCCCGAGACATCAAAGGCTTTTTCAGCGAGATGAAAGAGATACGAGCCAACATAAAAGACATCCTAACTGGCAGGGCTGGGTTTTTTAAGAGTAAAATAAAATGAAAGCGAAAAATAGAATCAGCTCCATAAACTAATGAAATTTAGCTGGTAGTTGCAGTGCAGTGCAAGATATGCAAAAAATAGGCCCGAGTTTAATTGAACAAAATGCAGTGACAAGCAGAAAAGTCTACATACCTGATGATACATTTATTATTTTGGTTCTATGTTGGTGATGCATAAAACTGACCACAGGTCCATCCACATCCAACAATAATGCTGCTTCTCCTTGTTTAGTTAAGCAGCCATGTCACATGACCTGAGCCTGAGATTAGCCAATCAGAAAGATGCTTTTTTAAAAAGTTAGTGAAAAGATCTGTGAACTGGACTCTTATGACTCCCTTCTCTGCAGCAACAACAAGCTGTGTTTACAATGGTTTCCTTAAGTCTTTTTGAAGCAGACCACCTTTATTTCCCAGCTACTCTTAAAGTTAATACTGAAGCAGCTTCATGTGGATAAAAGGTTTAGGCTTGAGTCCATACTTTCCACAAACCTTCTGGCTCATTTTGGAGTCTGTAAAACATCTTTGGTGCACAATTGTCTCAGTTTTATCTGTTTTACTCGTCATGACTTTCTCCAGTGCTCGATAAAGCGCGAGCTCCCCACAGCTCATGACCGCACATGAATTAAGGATAGAGCTGGGCTAATACTGTAACTGTGCTGCAGATACAAATACAAAACTTGAAGCATTACTTTAAACATAATATCAGCTGACTACAGATCCACCCACATCCAACAATAACAACTGGAGGAAATGATTTTGTATGGTTTGGGGATTTGCTTTTCTATCAGCGCTGTCATCACGTCAAAGGTTCACTTTTAGTTCACCCACTGATGTCTTGGACATGCAGATCTGCATACAGCCTCACAGTTTTGCCAGTATGGCTGTGAACTCCTGTCTTGCTGTTATCCTACACACATTAACCCTCTTAGTAGATAATACCTGCTGAAAACTCATGTAACTCTATACCCCTGTAGGGCGGAGAATCTCCTTCCATGGTGTGAGACTATATATCATTTTTGAACCTGTCATGTTTTATATATTATGTACTTGAAGCTTAATTTAAAAAAAAAAAAAAGAGTTGGCTGGTCTATCTTATCATATCATATTCTCTGTCAGGCTTTCTCTTCATGCTCCCACTCATCCCATCAGACTGAAGGCACTGCTTCATCTGCTAAAATAGAATTTTCCACAAAACTCAATAATGTTGCTAATTTGGGGTCTAATTTCCAAAGATTCCTTACATATTGCTTTAACTTATCCATATTTTGAATACCACAACAAATAAATAATGTAACTATTTTTTTAAAACAACTTTTATTTGATTTGTGTATATCCTGAGGGGAATATCACCAAAACTCAGCTACGTTTGGTACATCCTGCGTAAAATGTGTCCCTCTGATGTGCCGATGCTTTAAGGAAAAAGCGTCTGAAATTACATACCCGCCATTACTGCTCTCCATTTCTGCCATGAAAGTAGAGGAATTACTTCTCACTACAAATAGATTTCTTCCTCATGCTCATGTGCAGTCCTGTGAGCAAGACATTTCTTTCACAGGACTCTCTGCAGTCCTGTGAACACCCCATGATTCAAGTATTAACTTGAAGCTATTTTTTTCCTGTATGACTTTATCAGTCTCTCACATAATTGTGAAAGAATTCTTGTAAGGTCCCACCACAGCAGCTCAGTCCGGTTGAGGTCTGGACCAGGTCTGCTCTGGATCATTCTCCTGTTGTATGACCCACTTACAGCCAAGCTGTAGCTGTCGGACAGACGGCCTCACATTTGACTCGAAAATACTTTTGTATACAGAGGAGTTCATGGTTGACTCAATGACTGCGAGGGGTCCGGGTCCTGTAGACAAGCCCAAATCATCACCCCTCCATCATAACTTTCACAGTTACTATGAGTAAGTAAGTAAGTAAGTAAAGTTTTATGTGTATAGCACCTTTCAAGATAAAAGTCACAAAGTGCTTCACAGAAAAGCTAAAACAGAAAAACAGAAATCAACCAAAAGCAAGTTTAAAAAGATGATTTTTTTTTTTTTTAGCTGTTTTTTTAAATGAAACCACGGAGTCCACAGATCTCAGGCTCAAAGGAAGGGAGTTCCAGAGTCTGGGGGCCACAGTTACAAACGCTCCATCGCCTTTTGTTTTCAGCCTCGTATGTTGGCAAGCCCTGGTCACATGACCTCAGGGACCTGCTGGGGATGTACTGATGTAAAAGTTATCTGATATAGGTTGGTGCTTGTCCATGCAGAGCCCTGAATGTCAAAGTCAAAATCTTGAAGTGGATTCTGAATTTTATGGGG
>VUQP01037185.1:4543-23654 GCA_015108555.1 Coptodon rendalli | reverse complement strand
GGGGGGGGGGGGGGGGGGGGGGGGGGGGGGGGGTGGGATGGGGGTTAGAGAGGGAGAGTGTGTGTGTGTCAAAGAGGAGAAAGCTAGAGAAGATGGAGGGTGTGTGTTGCACACAGAGACACAGCACACAGTGAGTGAGTGAGTGTGTGTGTGTGTGTTTAAGAGAGAGAGAGCAGGAGAGAGAGAGAGAGAGAGAGAGGAAAAGAGAAGGGAGGGTGTGTGACAGGGTGAGGATGTGCATGCGTGTGTGTGTCTATGTGTGTGTGTGTGTGCGCATTCACTTGCATGCGTGCAAGCTTTTGAAACAGCAGGGGAGGGTGAGTTTAAGTGTGTGTTGTGAATGTGTGTGTCTTGGAAACTGAAAAAGAAGGCTTGGTAGCTGCATATGCTGCGTGTGTGCGTTTTCTGTGTTTGTGTATTTGTTCTGGTAGGAGAGGTGTGTGTGTGTGTGTGTGTGTGTGTGTGTGTTCGTCCGTCTGTGAGTGTGTGTGTTTGTTCTGCAGTCAGTAAGAAAGGGAGGGGTGTGTGTCAAGGGGGAGACAGACACAAGGTTTGTGTGTGTGTCTGTATGTGTGTGTAGCTCCTAGACAAGGGCAGTATGTTTGTGTGTGTCATACAGAGGGAAGGAGAGTGTTTATGCATCTACTTTGTTTATGAAAGAGGAAAGGACAGTGTGTGTATGTGCGTGCATGCTCAAAGGAAAAGTATGTTGATGTGTGTGTGTGTGTGTGTGTTTGTATCTCTTTTATTATTGAGGATTCTGTGTGTGAGTGTGTGTTGGAGAGAGAGAGAAAATATTCTGCATGAAGGACAGAGTATACGTGAGCTTTATTGAGTGAGTTTGTGCATGAGTGTGTGTGAGATTGTGCGTAATCCAAATGTATGTGGAGCGCAGAAACAGTTGCGTGACAAGAGGTTGTGTGTCTTTGCATCTGCCAGCACACGTAGTATTTGTTTGTTTGTGGCTGAGAAAGAATAATGGGTCTGATGGAACATGTGTGTATGCGTGCCGTACAGTGGAGGAGAGAATAAATTGTAGCAGATATGCACGAGTTTGAGAATCTGTAATGTACAGATTGAATGTGTGCGTGCTTGCTTTTGTGTGTGTGTAAATGAGGGAAAAAGTGTGTGTGTGTGTGTCAGAGATGGAACATGAGACTGTGGGTTTGGTTATTTGAGAGAAACTGAGCGCTGGGGAGAGAGAGAGAGTGTGTGTGTGCTTCACTGAGCTTTTCTATGTGTGTGTGTGTGTGTGTGTACACATGTGAGCTTTGGCGAGAGGGGGAGGGGTATGTGTGTGTGCGTGCATGTGAGCTTGGCTAGAGAGAGAGGATATTTGTGTGCACTTTGTGTGTATGTGTGTGTGTGTCAGAGAGTGAGTGTGTTTGCGTGCCTGTAAGCCTGAGAGGGAGGGGTGTGTGTGTGTGAGTGAGTGTGTGTGAGCGCCTGTTTGCGTGCCTCGGTGTATGTGTGTGGGTGTGTGTGTTTGTGCATGCATGTGGACTAGGGAGGGGGAGGGATGAGTTTGTGTATGTGTGTGTGTGTGTGTGTGTGTGTGTGTGTGCGCGCACATGTGGACTCTATGAGCTCTGTGTCTGTATGTGTGCTCACGCATATGTGGGTCTTGAGTATGGACTTGTTTGTGTACTTGTGCATGCATGTGGGTTGGCGAGAGGGGTGTGTGTGTGTGTATTGGGAGTGAAGGAGGGAGAGAAGAATGAGAGAATCGATTGAGAGGGTGAGACAGGAATGGAGGGAGATATCGAGGGGTCAACTCGCCGAAGAAGTGGAGGTGAGACAGATTTGGTTGGCGAGAAAGTTCCCAGAAACTCAGTGAACCAGAACTGAATACACAGGCAGACGCTCAGAAGACCCAAAATAATCCAGCAAAATATAAATGGAGAAAAACTTTGGTTTTCTGGGAATAAGCTGCTAACCTGTTGGGAAGCTAAACCTGTGCGTCCCGAGTGGTTTCTGGCAGAATGTAGGCATCACTGCAGAGTCCCCCATGACTGCAGTCATATTCTGATAAGCTACAACTTCATCATGCTGTTGTTATTCTCATGTTGTAATTTAATCATCCGGTTTAGTTACCAAGTATCAGGGGTGTAACGATATTTGCTTCTTTGACTTTGTTTGCTTCAGCGCGCCCTGCGATCCACATAATTGCTGTCTGAAACTGCACCACGTGAGGCCAGATTGAAGCGGGGTTTTTTTGGGAGCGCACAACCTGTTTTTTTTTTTTTAAAAAAAAATACTGGCTGTTTGTCAACTACAGCGTGAACGCAGAGTTAGCCATCACAGCTGGGCACATAAAGTGCGATTTCTACTCATTTTTTTTTTAATGTGTTAACTCACTCCCCATTTCAACAAAAAAATTAACCCTTCTGTACATCCATAACCTGCAAGTGCTCTGCAATTTTTTAAATTCAGTTTTATTTATTTAGCGCGAAATCACAACAACAGTTGCCTTGAGGGGCTTGATGTTGTAAGATGAATACTATAATACAGGTCAGTGCAGTATAATGTATTGTGGCTCCTTAATTTAATCACAATCACAATTATTTTGGTCAGTATTAAGATCAATGGAATTATTTAGGAGTTTTCACTGACTTTGAATGAATAGTGGATTTGTTCAAATTTCAACTATAATGTAAGCGAGCTAAACTGCCGCAGCCAAGGAATGAATTTGCTGGTACAAGTAAAGGAGACGGCAAAGCTCCACAATAGTCGTTTTATCTCACTTATCTTGCTTTCATGAATGAACAGTTTAATTGATTGCACAGTCCTAGCGCACTCTGATTTTAAGCATAACAATTCCTGGAAAATGTATTCAGATTAAAGCAGATGGCCGAGTTCTCATGCTTACAAAAAAACAGAAAAGTCTTAAATTTGTAACTCTGTTATACTGAGAGTACAGGTGCTATTCGTACAATGTACCTAGATCATTTATTTTCTCTTTCTTATGATATGTCAGCAGTTTGAATGCCGTAAGTGACAAAAATAAAACTATGACCTTACATGTTGTGATTTTATTTTAATTTTGTTTAGTTTTTGGAAAACTCCTGTTGAGTAAGTCTGTAAGAGTGTTAGCTAGCTAGTTTTTTAAGCTACGTCCGATTGATCGAAGATGTTTTGAGAACATGTTTGTCCGGCTCAAATTTTGAATATTTGGTTATTAAGCTAAGCGTATTAATTGTCAGTGTGCGACATAACGCAGCAGAGTGTTGTCACAAAGCGCGTGTGGGTTGCTGGTTTTCACAGAGGATGTTATTATCGTAACGACTGGTCGGCTGCACGGTCATGTGGCTTTTTAAATTCTGTGATAAGTTGAAGAGCACAACTGTTGTGGAGGAGACGTTTCATGCACGTTGAAACGCTCTATTGTGATTTGTCGGTGATTACCAGGTTGTTTCTCTTCTTTTTCAGATTTATTTTCAAATCAGGGTTTGTGTGTTTGTTTGGCACAGGCACAGGGAAGCTTAACAAGTGGAGGGGAGAAAATCTACATATGCGAGCGCAAATGAAGGCGCTCAGTCTTGTTTTACACTATCATAAACACACAGACATGTGCACACAGTATCATGAGATGGGAGTGGAGTGGATCAATAGAAAGACAGTGGGTCTGGTTGATATCTCCTCAGTGACTGTCCTCCCCTCCCTCTGTTCTGTCTCTGTATTTTTTTTCTCATTTGCTCCCTTTTCCTACTTTTCTCCCTCTCTGTTTCCTACTGCTTCAGTTTTTTCCTTTCTAGCCCTTTTTCCCTTCCTCTTCTGTTTTTTTCTTTCACTCTCTCTTGTCTGCATGCAAACACACACACACACACACATGCACGCACTGACAGTAATGAACACTTCAAAATCCAAAGCACGATCTTCCTATGGCCTAGTTTTAAAAGCCTCCAATGTCATGTGAGTGAAAAATAGACTGACGGAAAACAATATTGAGATGTGTGGTAACAGAACTAGCCCAGATTCTGCAGAGGCAGAATCAGTTTGGCTCTCGTGAGTTTGGCTGTTTTGGCGTTGGATTTACTCTGAAGAAGATAATCTCACACGGCCATACTGGGCTCTCACAGGTGGCGGCATTCGGGCTCCACGGGGGTAATGGCACTCTCTTTAGTTTTGATCCGGGTGTCTCGAGTCCAAACACTCACAAGATGGCAGGCTCTTACTATGATTGATACAGTCATTATGTGTTGTATGTTGATTTGTCTCAGTTTAGTGTATTATGGCTCCTTGACACTCAACAGTACTTAAACTGTATTTATTTATTTACTGAATCTGGAGGAAAGTGGCGGGCTGATTAGGATAATGTGGTATTTTCTCATTTAATGGCAAGTTTTATTCAAATTAAATATCACTTTGACCAGTGGGATTTTTTCCTTTACTTTAAACAATAATAAACCCCACATCCCATGCTACAGCCATTTTCACACATGCAATGCAGCCCTGAACGCAGATTTATCAGACAGGGTGAATGTGAGAACGCAAATGTCAGAGGCACTGGGATCAGACACTGGCGGGTCTTTAACCTAGTAGCTCCTTACTACAAAGTCTTATGTGTAGCGGGATTATTCAAACATTGTCTCAGTCTGCAGCCGTTTACCCCCAATGAGCAGGCGTCGTGTGCTGCCTATTGCATGCTCCACGCCGCTTCACCTAAAACCACACAGCGTATTATCAGTAGTCTGAATGCGTCTGTTTCCTGCTACACGTGAGAAAGGACGGCTGGTTAAAATACCCTGACCATATTTGAAAGTGTTGCAAGTTCATTTGTGAAAATTTGTGACTTAAATTCAGTAAATTTTCATGTTTTCACACATGCAGTGCAGCCCAGATGGAGGTGCATGTAAGAATGCAGCAGTCTCAATAGCTTTCTACTATAGACTCTGCGTTATGTCTGATAACACACAGAACAAAGTCTCGGATAATACTAATGTCATTCACACACTTTGAATTATAGGACTGTGGGAATGGGAGTAATATGTCCTTCCTCCCGCATGTGGCAAATGATTGATTATTGATTATTTCAAGTAGTGAGAAACAGTCCAGTAAAGACTATCTGCTGTTGTGTGTTACACATGAGAAAGTGTCCTACGTTCATGTGTGAAAGTGGCTTACATCTGTAATTTGTGGTTAGTTTTTCACTCTGTTTCTGATATGAAGTACGCCCTAAAGTTTTTGAATCCTAAAAGCGCTGTTGGTGCAGTTCTGGATGCGTGGTAACGTGCATGCTGTGCACATGATGGGACAATCCCAGTGCTGGCATCAGACTAATCCACTGATCAACAGGTGGTGCTAATGAGCCAAGACCAACAACAAGACTGTAGTGATTAATGCAGGGTCTAATAATTTGAGAAAACTGTTTTATGAGTACTATCAATGACTTTTTAAACCACAAGAATACACATCCAGCACGTTTTGGTCCCTAACATGACTGTAAGAATAACAAATTTGTTCACAGAACACCTGCACAAATTCCATCTCTACCCTTAGATAATTTTTCAAGTTTTATGTAGATTACATTTATATGGCAGTTTTAAAAACACGATTGTGTATGTATACTGTGTATACAGTGTCCAAGTAATGAGTGACACTGATACTCGCTTTTCTTACAGTTTGCATGAGATACGTTTTGTACGTGTTACTTTTTGTCTTTGTGGCCCCCTTCCACTACAGAAGAATCAGAGATTGAAAAAGCAGCATTAGAAACACATCCATTTGCCGCAGTGGGCAGTTTTCATTGTTTTCAGCACTAAGTTTCACTGAACTACAGAGAGCTCTTTGTATGTTGTGACTGAAGTCTTCTCCATAGAAAGTATCAAAGCTGGATGTGATGTCACTGATTGTTTAGTCATCATCAGTTCAGTGTTTTGAACCCGCATGTGACTATAGAGGTGCAGGTCTGACTGTGAGCCTTCGTGCTCATTGGTTAATTACTAATTAGTCTTTCACACTGTCTGTGGTCTTCTCCAAGGGCTGCACAAACAGGGGTAGGCCACATATTTTTGACACTGCCCCCTAGTGACAACACACAGGCACAACATGTATACCAACCAGTATCTGGAAAGCTGCGAAGGTCAATGAAGCATAATGAATATAATATAAGGATGGCTAGCTGCTAATTACTGGGGATGTATTTGCCTCTTAATTAAAACGTATTTGTTGCTCTCTGAGCCCTCTTTAATTTCTGAACCTGAATTGTGAGAAAAGACGATTATGTCCTCTTTGCCAAGAGTTTTGTTGGACTTGGACTGAGCGACTTCCTCCGAGTGAGTCGGTGCAGATCGTGTAAAATCCTAAACTCTACTAGATTTTCCTCTTGTTCCAGTCAAACACGGTGAAGAGCTGTTTAAATAACCATTTTCTACTTACTGTGCATTTTTGATTGCTGATATTGGAGGGCTAAATGTGGTCTGCATTGATTCATTAGGTGGCTATCAGTTTATTGATCATACCTGATTGATGTGAAGTTTGGCCAGTAGGCCGATTGATTAAATGATAATTGTGTGCTTTTGTGGGTCTGTGTGTTTTCTGCAGACGCGGCTGTGGGAGGAAGAGAAAAGGGACGCCCGTGAAAGTCTTTGTAACGCCCACTGAGGAGGAGAGCGTGTCTGAACACAGGTTCAGCCCAGGTGTGTGTGTGTGTGTATTATTATTCTTACAGCAATGACCTGTGCATGTGCGTGTTCATGTTTGTGTGTGATATGTGTATCTGCATCTGTCGGTGTGTGTTTGTGACTGGTGTGGGTGCAGAGCATGTGACCTAGTTTTGTGTATGTGCATGTGCTGCTGTGTGCACTTGTTTATGTGCTGCTCCAGGAGATGGGGTGATGCCCTGTGTGTGTTTCCCTGTGCACATGTTTGTAATCCTTTTATACTGACAGTTTCTGTGCTCTCAGGTGAACGAAAGGAGGCAGGAGAGAATAAACGTCCCATGCTGGACAGTCCTTTCTACAATTCAGAGCCTGCTCCTCATCCCTGGTGAGTGTAAATTAAATAGTACTTCCTTTTCATCTTCTAGACAAAATAAATGTTGACTAATCTTCATTAATTCAACTCTGAATTCACCAATCAGAGCAGCAGCATCTGTAAACCCTGGGTGGATGAACTCCTGGCATGTTTACTGTTTTTTGTGTTTTTTTTAAAAACTTTATACATGACTCAAATGACTGATGAATTATAATAATTACTGTATATTCATTTTCTGTAAAGCAGCTACTTGTTTCAGCACTAAACACAGATGGAAAAGCAGAAACACAACATCTTTCCATTCCTAAGAAAATAGGAAAAAGCATAAGGACAGAACAGAATAAGAAAAACAATATTATTTTAATAAAGGTGAATTTTACTTCCAATCCTCCACCTCCTTCATCAGTGGTCCATCGGAGCAGGCTCATGACAAAGTCTCCCCCGGACTCAAGCATGGCTCCTGCTCATCCTCTACACCAGCTCTGTCTCCAGCTGCTTCCTCAGCTGCAACACCAACGCCTGTCCCCGCCCCCGCCCCAGCCTCCGCTGCTTCAGCTCAGGCCCCCTCTCTGACCCCTGCGTCCACAGCTCCAGCTGCTCCAACAGCCTCCGCTCCGGCTCCGACAGCCAGCTCCTTCCCTCCCTCCCCTAACTGCCGTATCCGAGAGGTCCACTGCGGCAACCAGGTGCGACTGGTGGTTATTGCCATTCGAGACATCACCAAGGGCGAGGAGATCACTGTGGACTACAGCCTAACCGAGTGGGGCGAGAACCTGGTCAGTGTCATGGCACATATTACATCAAGACTTTTTCTCATCCTTAACCTCACATTAGTGCTAGCTTATATTAGGGATAATATAGACAGTCTAACAATGCAGAAAACCTAATGAAATGTTAGCGCTTGTTGCCAAAATTTGGTTCAAGGATTGACTGCTTTTTTCCAGTGTTTATCAGTCGCTCAGGGAGAAATTAGTTTTAAAAAGGTCTCCTCGTCAATAGTAGCCAGGATAGACCACAACACAGTGCAGCCACAGGACATTTTGTTTTGATTGAGCGTAGCTGCTCATGTTTGCTTTCTCTTTACAGCTCAATCATCTACTTAGCCAAACCTATAACAAAACAGTGTTTTTATGCCTACATAAAAGAAAACTCCCGCAAAAAAAGGATCTGGGCTCACCCCAAAGGAAAACCACAACATTAAAAAAGTAATTTAGTCAAGAATGGAATAGATTTGTATTTATCTAGTGGTCAGGCATGGCAGACTTCCTTTAAATAAGGTAACACAGACTTATTATATATGGGTCAATCCTCTTTCTTACACGGTCACCCCCAAAGAGCCCATTTTGAACTAGGAAAAAGCTTCACACAGTATGTAAAGGATGGACTGAGCCTCTGTGACGTCACCTATTCGTTTGGTTTATAGTCACTGTTTTAAAGCCTCGAGCTCAGCTATGTGCATAATGAGTGAGGGGTGGATCTGACTGAGAAACTAAGGACACTGCACACTCATGCAGCTGCGTCTTGTCAATCAAATGTCAGATAGACCATAATATAGAACATGAGCCATCATGTTCATCTTAATAAGACCTGAAACTAGCGAGACCACAAATTTACCAAGAAAATGTTTACTGAGGTTATGGATCGAATGAGAAGTACTTAGAAGTACTGGACTTATTTTCGCAACTGGAGAAGTGACTCCCCCTGCTGACCATAAGAAATAACGCAGATATACAGCAGATTTTTTTTTTCAGCTGTGGAGACCACAGCCATCTTTTATATACACTCTTTGGCTGAAACTTCCTTTTAAGCTCAGGTGGAAATCCAGTTTTAAATCCAAACCCAACCGCTGGTTGAGGATAGGTCAAGGAAAGCCATTCACACTCTGAATATCACTGATGGCTTCAGATAGGCAACCATATGTACTCACATTCTTGGATCAGCTTCAAACACGTATCCCTGTTTCACACACACACACACACACACATACACACACTGCACATTAATGTTAGACGCACAAGCTAAGCAAGGCATGGGGTTACCATGGTGATGGTTGAGCTCCAGCTTGCTTTCTACCTATAGTGCTTAAGCAACAGTCACCATGGTTATTGCATGACATCTGTTCTTTTAATGGATCTCATTAGATCAGATCAATTTATTCAACAGGATGATGATACTAGAATCCATTCAGGAAGATTAAATTGACAAAAATTGAGAAATTGACATCAGTGGCTGCAGTGGAGCCAAGGTGGCTCCCGTTTTGTTATTGGTTAATTGATCTGCTCTGTACCCGGCATTCCAGCATGATTGATAATCCCATTTTAATTGCTTATGAGAAGCTGACAGTGTTTGAATGCAGGTCTGTTTGAACTTTTTTTTGCTTGGCTCGTTATTGAGACTTTTGGCGTCATAATCAACCTTTGCGCCTTGGGCCAACTGTGGAGGGCTATCCTTGTGCTCTCTGAGTGACAGCTGAGTCTGATTGTGATGGCAAACATTAATGTGGAGCGTGCCGGCTGTTTTAATGTGAGTGCTCTGTGTCCCGCAGGGTTTTCGTGGTACTGTTTCTCCCGCGCAACATGACTGCAGCTCTGACACCGAGACCAACAATATCAAAAAGGTAAAAGAAAAACACCACTTGGTTCCTAAAAGCACAAACAGTGATGTAAAAAACAAAACAAAAAAACCCTGCAGCGTTGTAATTTTTAAAGATGCGACAAGTAGACTTTGCGCAGCACATGTAGTTACTGGGTAGAAGGGGCTGTTTTTGAAGTCTACAAAGGAAAAGCCACATTAATTTTTTTAAATAGACACTGTTGGAGCACATATCCCAACATGAAAATCTTTCAGTTCAATCATAACTTCAAGCATTACAAAATATGAAGGTGCTGTGATTAAAAGCCAGAGCTTGTCTTCATAAAATCATCCCTTAAGTTTACTTATTGAACTTTTAGATCAATAAGTAAACAAAACAAGTTGTTGTGGCAAAACTAGTCGAGCTGGAAAGCTAACGTACAGCATGAATGAACTTTTAAATTCTATGTTGAATTCTGGGTGATGTCATTTTGCAGTTTTAGCAACAGTTAAAAGTTAAAATCTCCTTTTCCTCCATACAAAGGCACCAGGGGCTTGTGGGTAGTGTAGTATTTAGATCTGTCAGCCACACCCATATAAAGAGCAGAGAAAATGTGATTTGCCAGGAACAAAAGATGAAATATTTAAAAATGACATTAAAACCAGAGGATCATTACATTAGAGTAATTTCTTGGTTATCTGTTCACATGTCCCTAAATTACTTTCTAAATATGAATGAAATTTCTTTGTTAAATTAGGCTTATAAAATTTTCTCTATACATTGTAAGTATTAAATGAAAGCAAAATTGGTATTTTTTATATTATCAACTCATAAAATAATAAACTGACGATGTCGTATTACTCCTTGATGTTCACATGTTTTACTTTCATTGCTATAATAGCATTTTCTGCAAAAACACAGTAAGATAAGTAAGATAAGAGCATAGTAGAGTGTACGGTAACTGATAAATAAAAAACATTTTTTACTACAAGCCACATTTACCCATTCACTGATTCATAAAGAGCATTATTTTATGCCTTAAGGTGCTTTTTCTATGAATCTCATACTCTCACTCCAGTGGCAATTTGAGGTTCAGCATCCTGCCCAAGTTGTTTTCCTTTGCAATTGAGGATCATTTCGGTGTGGGCTGGGTTGTTATAGCAACGCGGCCAAAAAGTCCAGTGACGTCATTTGTATGCAACGCAAAGGCAGCAGTGGTGGACATGAAGTTGATGGTACACCTGCTGCTAAACATCTGTAGCTCTACGTTGGACCACTGTTTTAGTTCATGTGTAACAACTTCCTCTCATTGCTGGATTTAAAAAATGGCAGCTTTGATTTTTGTGAAGAGGTCACTCTTATGACTCATTCACTGACGCCAAAGTTTTGGCTCGATGAGAAGGTACTAAAACAGTACCAGGTACTACCAGTTAATGGGAAACCCTAAAAACTGAGTAGAGTCAAGTGAGTAAAACTAGTGGAAAAGAGGCTGTTGTGCCATGACAGCGTTTCACTAATCAGACTAACAAAAGTTAAACATGTCTTTAGTTTGGATATATTTATGTGAGCAGTGACATTTCAGTTTCATTGGTATGAACTCTAATAATAATTCTGCCAATAAACAATATTGTGGACAGCTTTGGAAAACAGCTGTGACTTGGTAGCTCTCAGTGTTTTACAGCAGTTAAAGAAGAGCTGCAGTCATGAACTAAAAACATCTCAGCTTGGCAACTTGTAGTTTTGGTTTGTTTTTTTCCTGCACATATTGATCCTCAAGGTTTTATCAGTCTTGCCTATTAAAAATTCTATTAACTATAATGCACTTATTCAAAGCGGTTAGGATAAAAGTTAGGAATATTTTTGCAGATCTGTACAACACATATGTCTAAAGGGAAAAGAAAAAGGGTTCAGGAAGGAAATAACAACTTCAGAAGACTTCAGTTATTTGAAAGTGGACAACTTTTGTGGTAATTTTATTACTACTGTTAAAAAAAACCTCAGGCTAACACTTGTTGTTGTTTTTCACGTGCAGGAGGATGAACCACTCTCCCTGACCACCCACCAGCAGCAGCGGCAACAACAGCAGCGGGAATATGTCACCCCGTCGTGGTCCCTTTCCCCATCGTCCTCGCCCATCTCCCATTCTGATAATAGTGACTCAGATGCTGGAGATGAGGACAACTCCAGCCCGCGTGGGCGTGCGATACGCCGGCGAAAGAAACGTCGAGGCACTCCTTCAAAGAAAAAGACCCCCCATCGGACCCCACCAGGGAGGCCGCCACAAGTCTCCCCATCGAGCGGTCCTCATCACAACCGTCCATTTCCTCCATCCCATTCTTCAGCGCAGTCTTCCCCACCCTGCTCATCTTCATCCACTTCTGTATCCTCAGCCAAGCCTGTGTTCAAACATCCAGGTCCTTTGGCTTCCAACACTACAGGCAGCGTCACCGCAAATGTCTCCAGAGGAGGAGTTTCCATAGACTCCATGCGCCAAACCTGCGAGTACTGTGGACGCCACTTCCGCTCCCTGGGCCGCCACTTAGATAAACACCACGCTCATCAGCCCGATGTTTGCTCTGCACTCGTCGAGCGCTACACACAGATGCCCCGTCTGCAGGCACAGAACTCGAACCCAGCCTCAGCTCACACGCACACCCAGCAACGCTCGAAATTGTCACACGCTACAGGACAGAGCCGCGGTTCAGATCTAGCACCAGGCAACATTCAGGATCTCTCCATGTCTCCGCCCACTCTCATGTCAGGTAACCAATCCCCTGCTCCCTCCAGTAGAAACTCCACCCCTCCTGTTCTGACTCCTTCACGAGGACAGAATGCAGTGCCGGTGTCGGTGCTTAAGAGGAGCCCGCCTCCTGTGGCTCTGACGCAGTCCAAGAAGGGAGCGATGAGGAAGCTTAAGAAAGAAAGGCAGGTGGAAGAGGAGGAGGAAGGCGTGGATGAAGATGAAGAGGATGTGGAGGTTGTGGAGGTGAAGAGACCAATAGATGAGGATGAAGTAGAGCTGGTGTGCCCTCAGTCCTTCAGCACCAAGTTGGCCAAAGAGATACAGCCACCAAAAGAAGAGGAGGATGAGGAAGAAGAGGAAGAGGAGGAAGAGGAGGAGGAAAATGGGGTGATGGAGGTAGAAGATGAAAGTGGGACAGAAGATAAGGAAAAGGACTTGCTGAGGTAACTTAGTCAGTGAATGAGTTGTAAAAGTTAAGGGCGTTACACACTGAACGCATTGCGTAAACAAAATTCAGAAGCTGACATGAAGCGATGATGAACTCACAACAAACTCCAAACTATTTCCCTCTGATGCCACCTAACTACACTGACAATCACAAATATTAATTATGTTGTCTGATAACACCGGCCTCCGTTTTTAATTAAATGTTTTATTTACTTTCATTATTTATAAAAAAAATTTTTTATCTGGGAATCACTGAACATGCCCACGACGATCATTCACTTACAATATAATATTATTGTGATTTTTAACGTTTTGCAGTATGCCGAATAGTGACAAGTTAAACTCTGTCGGTGTCAGTTTTATCCAATAAGCTGAGATTTTCAAATGTACCAACACTGTCACTAAAACCTGCCACAATGTTACCACAAGAGGAGTCAGTCTGATCTCAGCCGTATACGGCAGCTAACATAGCAATTAACTCTGTATTCAATGTTTTATAGGATTTCTATAAATCTATAAATATAAAAGAAAACAATCACACATCTGTTGCACTCTACATAGAAAGAAATTTGTATTCACTAGAAATTTACATTTGAGCTCAGCCACCTTCCTGTTTTATATTAATATAAGCAGGATGCAACCATATGGCAGCCAGCTGAGTTGAGTCCTCTCGAGTAGTCCTCATTGACAAAGGCTCATTCAGGCTGATGCTGTGGTGGAAACCTTTCTGCATTTATAAATTAAAGAACAAATAAGTTATCTGCAAACCTTCAAGAATATCTATGAGAGTGACTGCAGTCAGTCCAAGTCAATATTTGGTTTCCCTGTATCGATACAGTATCGCCACACTATGCTGTATAGATTTTTTTTTTTTTTACCTACCCCTGTTGTGTAGCCAGATGTTTGATATTCCACCAAAACAGGTTCCTGGCACAAATTCATCAGTGTGTGTAAATAGTTTGATTAAATTAGTTTGTTTTTGAGTCTCTTTAATCTAAAAAGTGACCCAAACTAGACACAACCTGGAACTTAATGACTAACTGCTTTACTCATTTTAGTTAATGATTTCTATTTAAATTAAATGCTTTATGTAGAGGTGCATTTATACAAATTTATACATATATCTGGCTAACTCCTGCATGGCAGCTGGTACAGGTGCTTTGTGGAATATTTCTGTAACAGTCCTCTTAGTGAATTATGTGAATGAATATTTTTATTAAAATCCCAATTTTCCTTTTTTTTTTTTTGCAGTGGTTCGGGGCGTCACCACATGCTGCCCCTGCTCTCCTCCCTGTCCTCTCTGGTGCTGTACCTCCGCCGGCTGCAGCACTCGGCCTTCTTGTCTCTCTCTCGCCAGCTGCAGTCTGCCGAGGCATGGCGCCTCCTCTGCCACTCCAGCCTGGCGCTCCTTATCCTGTATAACCGGCGGCGTGAGTGTGAGGTCTCTAAGCTGTCCATCAGTGAATATCGGGCTCGTGTTACTCCTCAATGCCCTGTTCCTGTTCCACCTGGTGCCCCTCCAGCTCTTACCCCATTAGAGGCCTCCCTGTCGCCCTTTGAGCGCATGGTGCTTCCTCACCTCCCCAGAGTCGGAGTCCAGGGTAAACGAGGACGTGTCCAACCCCTCATCCTTCCTCCTCATTGTGAGCCCTGTCTGGAGCTTCTCCTGCAGACACGGCAGGATGTAGGAGTTGACCCTGCAAACCCGTACGTTTTTGCTCGCCCCTACCACTCTCCTGCCACGCCACTGCGTGGCACTGATCTGCTGCGCAGCCTCGCTCGCTCCAGCGGTACCCGCAATCCCCGCGCCCTGACCCAGACCAGGGTTCGTCGACAGGTAGCGATCCTAACTCAGCTGCTGCTTCTCGGAGAAGGAGAGGAGCCCGGACAGCTTGGAGGCAGCGCTGTGGAGAGGCTCGAGCACTTCCTTGAGAGGGAGTACCACGTGACGCAGAATTGTGCTGGAATTGGCCAGGACCCAGGCCTGATGGGGAGAGTGGGCCGGGTCGTGCTGTGTGGAGAGAGGGATGGAGTACTGTTCAGAGGAATGAGCCTGAACCACATCTGTCTGGAACTGGATGGTGAGATGGATGGGCCACTCGTGAATGAGTGATGTTTTGTCCTTGGATTGTAACTTTTCTTTCAGTTTTTTGTGAATGATTGAGTGTGACTGCAGTTTATTGGAAACAAAAATTTTTTACATCAGGCTGATGAAGTTCTCTTCTTTGCTCTTTTCAGTCATGTCAGGAAACTCTGCAGACTCGTACTCAGAGGGAGAATCTGAAGGGGAGAATGTGAAGGAGAAACCTGAGGTGCACGCCCCTGCTCCGGCTCTGAATCCTACACCCACCCTGCTGTATGTCAGGAAGGGCAAGAACAACGGGAGGGTCGGACGACCCAAGAAGCTCAAGAACAACCAGCCACCCCCTCCACTTCCTCTTGAACCTCCACCCGCAAACCGCAGGAGAGGCACAGGTCAGCCTAAATCAGGTTTACTTGTGTGTAGTGTTACGTGCATTTGCACAATGTAATGAGATAGTTGTGCGTATACGATTTAAAAATAAAAATACTCACACCTAACAAGAAAATTGAAGCCGAATGCATTTATAACACCATTATTATAATATGAAAAGGTGAAACGAGGATGAAAAAAGGAGGGAAAGAAACTTCACAACATGAATGGTTCAAGCTGTTTTGTTTGTCAGACAAAGTGAAGCCCAAGGTGAACTGGTGCATTTTTATCCCAGTAGGGAATGTTCACTGGTTGAATTACAGGAAACAAATGCTCAATGTTGAAGTCACAAACATTTGATGTACCAAAGGAGCCTCAAGAAGTTGAAGGTTTAGGAGGTGCAAATAATTAAGATGTTTCGTATGTACAGTATATTTAGTTCAGTTTTATTGGAAAGTAATGGATATATTTAGGGGTTTGGGGAATGATAAAGCATAGTATTGCAAATACTGTAACAATACCAACACCAAATATTGCTACTTTATTAAAATAATAAAAATTCTCCGGGAATACTACAAACAAGAGGGCATCCAACACTCAACACACTTAGTGTGACAAAGCTATGTCCTAATTTAGAGTAAACTAATAAGTCAGTCACATGAGGAAAAATAGGATGTAACCTCCTTGCATCTACAAAAAAAAAATACATAAAAGAAAATCAGCAGCTGCCTGGTAAATGTATTGATGTTTTCTTTTTCCACATTCTGGGACCAATCGCAGTTTGTGGTGACTGATTGGTTGGCCAGAGCTTGAGAGTGGTGGACACCCAAAACCATTTTTCTGTTCACAAGGCGTTTGCACAGGTCAACTGATAGGAGGAGACCTTTCTGCAAACAGTCACAGTCTGACTTGGACTGACTGCAACCAACCTCAGAGACTGTCAAAGGTGGCCTGGTAGTATGTAGCACAAGTGGACCTGGTTGGTATTGCTGCACAAAGGATGCAAAAAACACACCAAGCTGTCCCTTTTCAGGACATAATTATTTACATAAAAATCTGTAGTGTCTTAGTTAATAGCTCCAAATAAAGAGCGATCTCAATAAACAGCAGTTGTGGAATCTGATAGGCACAAAATGTTTCTCTCAGTTTGTCACCACAGTCATTTTTTTCTCTCCAAGTTTGATTTGTTTCTTTCTTTTTCTTTTTCTGATAGAAGTGCTTCCTTCTCTAGAGCTGACTTAAGTGGTAATGAAGTGTTTCAGTTGCATCACTCCTCATTAAACAGTGTGTTGTCTGTTATGTGTGCAGTTGATAAAGAAATATTTTGTCTCTTGCCAAAAAATTAGTTGTGAGATTATTCTCTTTCAGTTAATTTACAGCACATTGTAATTTAACTGTACTGGCAGTATATTTATAGTTGCATTAAGTTAACTTTTAGTCATATAGTTCAGAAATCTTTTTAAGTGGATCTTCATGAGTTTCATCACCAGATCTTTATCAGTACCTGAAGACTGGACCTCAGTTTTTATGCTAACATGGAAAAGAAATGTCAGAAAAACAGAAATGTAAACGCTCTCAGCTCTGTATTTTCTCCAGTTCAGTCATAAGTTTTGTGCTCTTTTAAGACCTTTAACTTTTGAACTGTCACACTTTGATTCAGAGTACGAGCTCTAAAAAATCATTTAACCTCTAACTCTGTTCCTCTTTTATTCACTGCAGGAAAGCGAGGCGTCCTGAAGCGTCCCTGGTCAGAGGCTGAGCGCGCTGCAGTCGAGGAGCACCTGACCCAGAACATCAATGAGCTTCGAGTCCCCGCCAAGGCTGACTGTGAGCGCTGCCTGCAGCAGTGCCCCCTGCTGGTCAACAATCACCGCGACTGGCGAGCCATCAAGTTCTACTGCCACAACCGCATTCAGCTACTGAAGAAGAATCAGCGGCGTGAAAGCGAACCCCAGCCCCTCACTGTCTGCTGAGGGGGCGGGTTTTGCGTGGGTTGGGAGCCCGTAGGATGTTTATTTCGGTGCAGCTGATCAGAGCAGAATCTCAAATGGTACCTGCTGCCCACAAAATGCACAAATTTTGAGAGGACGGTCCTAAATTTCACACCGCTCTCTGGCAGTGCGGTTTGTTTTTGACGTGGTTTCTAATTTGGCACCTGATGGCATTTCATTTTGAGCCATACAAAAAGAAAAATTTGTGCCGCTCCATTTCAAGGTCTTAAAATTATACTAAAGTATTCGTGGTGCTCCTGGTTTTGACGGTTACAGTGGAAGTCTTGTCAAAAAGCAGTGCGCTTGGACTCGGGTGCCGTTTGAGACGTGCCGTGAGAGACCACAGCCTGTGCTGTGTTGTACATGGACATTTTTTTTCCTTCTTCTTACATGGATACACTAAACTGAAATGTAAACACAGGAGGAAACCAATCCCTACAGTGTTGTTATATGAACGTTGTGAAGTAGCATTAGTGTTTTCTGCACTCGGAGACGTTAATAGGACAAATGGCCTGCGCTCGGGGGCCACACTTTCCTTCATAGCGGCTTTATAATTAGAATAGACCTAACTACTGCTAACTGAGAAGAGAATAGCCAGATCTGTCCTCAAACAACCGTGTTTGTTTTTTCATACAACTGACTGTGCAATTCTGTTCGCATAATATTTGGACCTTAATTTCCATGTGAGGTACTAGATGATGAATGAGTTATGCTCTTGAAGCTACTATAAAGTTTTTTTTTTAATTAATTGAAATGAATCTTCATTGTGATGGAGACAATGGGTTTCATGGCAGCGACAATTAAACGGCCTGTGAATGTTGTGAAGTTCTATTTGGATACCTAAGATGTTTAGTTAAATCACAAAGAGCTGTTGTGAAGCCTGTTGTCTTTCCCGTCAACGGTTATGGATAAATATTTTGCCCTGAGCAACTCTTATGTTTTAGCTATGATTTTGTGTCTTTCTGCCCATTGCACATTTTCATTCAAAGCAGTAAAAAAGGTGCTATAGGCCAATAAGCTGGATATCACTTTATGTGTGGAGAGGAGATTTCCCTTGGTTGTGTTAAAGGTTACTTAAAAAATGGGCATTTATCAGAGGAGTGATTGTTCTGTGGCGCCACTTTTGTTGCATTGTCTGTCTTGTCCTTTTCAATGGCTAGAGCTCCTCCTCCTCTTTCTCTGTCCTTTCCCGGCCACACTACACAGTTTGCAGCTCGACCAGATTTTTATTTTTCAGTGTTGCTGGAAATCTGTGTCCATCAGAGTAAAACCTCCATAAAACCTCAAAATGGATACTTGAAGTAATTTAAACCTTTTGCAGAATCTTTGACCTTATCTCGCTCTAGCCTTGCCAGTTACATTGTACATAACAAATATATTATCATTGAGCTAACTGGTTGTTTGTGCTAGGCATTATGTAGCTTTCTCCATTTACAAGGTGTTGCTATCTGTACATAAGGCAGTTTTGTAAATACTCTACAGAGAAACAAAGAAAAAACACAATGTATGACATGCCTTGGTTATTGTGTTATGTTTTTTCTTTTTTATAAGTCTTATAAAAACTTAAAGATCTATGATTTGTGTTGTGGTTATTTAAAAAGCTGAAGTGTTTTATTCTGTTGGAAAAGAAACACTAGAAACACTAATGTCACCGAAACATTAATCTTACACAAAGATAACACAAGAAGGTAAATGGCCTGTATTTGTATAGCGCTTCACTAGTCCCTAAGGACCCCAAAGCGCTTTACACAACCAGTCATCCACCCATTCACACACTGGTGATGGCAGCTACATTGTAGCTACAGCCACCCTGGGGCGCACTGACAGAGGCAAGGCTGCCAGACACTGGCACCACCGGGCCCTCTGACCACCACCAGTAGGCAACGGGTGAAGTGTCTTGCCCAAGAACACAACGACCGAGACTGTCGGAG